>PVIH01021184.1:0-30397 GCA_004025045.1 Sigmodon hispidus | reverse complement strand
GCTTCTTGTAAATCGCCTTAATTATATTTAAGTATTCTCCCTTTATTCCTGATCTCTCCAGGGCTTTAATCATAAAGGAGTGTTGGATTTTGTCAAAGGCTTTTTCCGCATCTAAGGATATGATCATGTGGTTTTGTTCCTTTAGTTTGTTTATATGATGGATAACATTTACAGTTTTTCGTATGTTGAACCAGCCCTGAAGCAGGCATTTATAATTTTCATTTTCAGGGTTTGAGCTTGGATGGCCTCTTTGTCATCAATAGTATCAACCCTTGCCAGGCAGCTTCTGAAGTGGAGGCTCATCACTCTCTCTTCAGGTCCCTTTCTGGTGCTACTCATCCCTGGATTTCTTTAGCTGTTTTATTTCTTACCTTTTCAGTTATTGAGGCAACCAGTTTCATGGTTGAGTTTATTCTGTTGAAGTACTGGGAGATGGGAGATTCCTTCTTTACTGGGCGTGTGTGACTCATCTGATTTGCTGGGTATGGGTGAGTGTTCCATTTTCTGGGACTTGAGTGTTGGTGTATACAGTTAATAGATCTGAACTCACAATGCTGAGGTTTGAGTTCTGAACTTAGACCAACTCCATGTTTTAGATGCTCTTTCTTTGGTGGTGAAACCCCAATGGATACCCAACACCAACCCTATTTTCTACTCACAAATGGAGTAGAATTTAGACCACCTGTGGGTTGCAACCCCTTTGGCAAAACCTCAATCTCCAAAAATATTTGCATCATGATTCATACCAGTACCAAAATTACAGTTATAAAGTAGCAACAAAAATAATTTTATGATTGGGGTAGGGGGGTCACCACAACATGAGGAACAGCCTTGAAGAGTTGCAGCTTTAGGAAGTTTGAGAATCACTGATTGAGTATTTAATAGACCAGTTGAGGGCAGCAGAAATATCATGTATGATCTGTCTTGTGTTATGATTTATTTTAATTACTCTTCATAAATGCTCCCCATATATAAATACTCATTATAAATATAAGCATGCTTTTATGCTGAGCCCAGGCACAGCTTCATCGATGTTTTTCAACATAACGATCCTGGCAAGGGATAAGATTTGGCAAGCAAGTCAAAACCTATTTTCCACCCATGATTCCAACCAAGTCTTAACTTCTTTTTTAAGCTCAAAGAAAACCCCAGAGGCAAAAATTCATGTCAGATGCATGGGACCATACATCTGTGTCTTGAATGATACTGGCAGGTCATTGTGCTCCTTTTCCATAGGTTATGTGTTAACACATATAGATGTACACAGATGTGCATAAAAGTATATTTCTATATTTAGATTTTGTTGTACATCTATTGTGTGAGTTTAATATGTACATGCAATTATCTTTCAGTATAAATAATATAGATAGATGTTTACATCTGTACCTAAGCTTTTAGAATTTTTTCAGGAAAGGCAGCTGAAAGGTTGCCTACTACAGTGTTTTCATTTTAAGGATGGGAAAAGTGAACTCCGTTTTCTGAATCCAAGGCTAACTCTGAAAGTTCTATGGTAAAATTGAAGAAAAAATATCATCTTTAACTTTTAGTAGATACTTGCTTTGGTTGGCAAGGGGCCATGACCCATAGACAAGCAAGGTCTGAATGTCTATTTGGGTGATTAACATAACTATCAGCTTTTTCTTTCTACTCATGGCATTGGAAGAATGGAAAAATGAGCCTGCCAGTTGTCATGAAAGACAGAGGAAATAAGAAATCCATGGGTGACGCTTAATTTCTCTTAAAATGTACCTCTCTGGAGTCTGATGAAATCAGCTTGTGTTGGTCTGACTTGTGACCGGCCTGCCCTTCTCGGACCTGAGGAAACCAATGGTGGCTGACAAACAGAAAGCTCTGGAATTTGTCTTAGCTGCTTGGAGTCTGTCTACCTGCCGATTTTTAAAAATCATAAACATAAAATGGCTCTAGCAGCAATTGCCGCAGATTTCCCATCCACCGTAAAAAGGAAAGTGTTTGAAATGAGGAGCAGAACAGTTGATTTGTTTGGTGATATTTCCCAGGGACAGTCCATGGCAGGATGGATGTGGTCCAGATGTTGGTAAGTAGTAAGGAAGAACTTCTCGGAAACCAAGGTCTAGATTTTTCCCTGAAGCTGTGTCCACTTTGTTACTTGTACTCCATATGTTTTCTGGAATTTACCCTTCTGCTAGGTCAATTAAAGGCTTCAGAGCTTTCCCTTTTCTTTGTTGTTACTGTTACATTTTGGCTCTCTCTGTCTCAAAGCACTTTCATTTAAATGCCTGTTGTTCACAGTGTCCAGTGGCTCCTGAGCCACACCCACCAGAGGGACATCAGCTTCATTGTCTGGTCTGATTTTATGAGATGGTATGAGAGACAGGCATTGCTAAGAGGTAAACATGTCCTTTGAAATGCCGCTCTTTGCTTTGAACAACAAGCTAGAGAAGAAAAAGCATGTGATGTATTTGTTTAGATACTCAGATACTGTGATGGGAGAGAAGCCGGATGTGTGTGTGTGTGTGTGTGTGTGTGTGTGTGTGTGTGTGTGTGTGTGTGTATGGGGGGAGGGGTATTGACAGGGCTCTGGCTTCCTCTTCTTCTACAAGGTTAACTTTCAGGAAAAAGACACTCCTGACAAGGGCTCCTATGGGTTGCCTTTATGTGTTCAACTCAATAGAAGTTTTGGCTGCACCTCAAAAAGTCATGAAACTGAAAGACAACCATAGAGACTATGTCCTCTATAGAAGCTCATTGGCCAAGCAGCTTCAATTATCATGATCTCCTCACCACACATACTGGTCTTTAGTTTGAGAGTCCATTTGGCCCTCTACCTATGGATCATGATCTCATCTATGGACAAGCTTAATATTTACTTGCCGCAGAGAGAAGACAAAGTAGCACTCTTGTTAAAGAAGACACACTCTGAATAGCCCATATTCATTCACATTTACTTTTGCCATTACTCTGTGTGTTATGTCTCTGGAAATGAGACCAGCACTGGGACATGCATTGAAGATGTGAGTACAGATGTGCTCACACACCACACGGATGTGAGCATTTCGTTTACTGCACTCTCCACCTAGCCTTGCAAGGTGATTGCTATCAATTTCTTCCCTTCATTTACACATAGGTTTGGGCGGATGCTGCAGACCTGATTTCTCATAATACCTCAATGATGATCTCTTTCTCCCTTTACTTCCACACACCAGGTCTTTAGGAGTTTCAGAAATAGTGGAACACACACATCTTGAGGTCTACCTTTAGAAGCTGAGGATGCCTGCTATGGAAGTTCTGTAATCTTTTGTCACTTGGTTCAAGTGAAGCATCCTTGAACACTCAAATCACCTGACCCAACTTTTGGACAGATCCTGAGCTTGGCTGACTCTCGAATCCCACCGTTGACTGTGAACTTATCTCTTGCGACAACCTTCGTAAAACCAGGCTGACGCTTGCTGTGCTCTTTCTCAGTCTCTCTTACTTTCTGAGACCCACTGTGCACAGTTCTGGTACCCATAGGAACTCCACTACAGCTTCCCAAGGGGGATTTCCCTGTATTCGGGCCTCAACTCAGCAACAGCTGGCTTTATTTTCCTCTCTGTTCCTTTCCACAGATGGGACTCTTCTGGGGCTTGTCCCCAGGGTATGAACAGTGAGCTCATGTCAGGTGCAGCTATTTGCTCGGCTTGCAAAATCACTAAGTAGCTAATCTGTTAAACTCATGATATCCGAGGTGTTAACAGTTGATAAAAACTTGATAGGTGCCGTCTTCCAGATGACAGTAACATTTTAATAGGAGAACTTGTTACTTTTACTTCAAATATAAAGGGAAGAGATACTGACATTTCAGTGGCATAATTACAGCTGGTAGAGTGTTTGATGGAGACAGTGGGAAGGAGTGGTTAGGTCTCTTTGACCCAGGGTATAGCTGAGCTTTAAGAAGCATTTGTTGACTGTATATTTGCGTTTGATTCAAACAAGCACTTCAACATTCTAGGTGAATGGTTATGGTCAGACTCAGACTGTCTCTGTGTCTATGTGACACCCAGAGTTATAACTTTTATCTGACCTGGCTGAGTTGTCTTTACATAACTGGTAAGAAACAAAATAACACGCACTAACTTGCTTGTAGCTTATGACAAGCAATTTTGCTTTTTGATTATTTTCTTCCTTTGTGGTCTCCCCAACTCCCAAGTAGGCAATTTGACTCCATTTTTCACACAAAGAAACTAAGGCTTAGAAAAGCAGTGTGACTTGTTTGGGGTCACATGACAACAGGCAGGAATGTAGGCTTGACGTGTTCTATCCTAATGTGAATGAAGAGTGGAACTCTGCCCACCCCATACCCCCACCCCTAGCATTTTCAGATGAAAACCCAAGACTTGTTGAGCTACTCAAGTCTGTGTGGTCCTTACAGAGCCAGCAGGCAAATAGCCCGAGGCTCTTCAGCATCTCCTGCCCATCTCCCTTAGTTCCCTCCCATTTTGCTTCCTTTGCCTCCAGCTCTTACCATCTCTTTCCTTTTGAGGATTTCTTGACTTTCTCTGAGTTTCTGCCTCCTTTTACCTTTCCTTTGTTGTAAAAGTTCACAATGATATAGGGCTGGAGATGTCAGTGGGTAAGAACATTTACCATCCAAACACGAAGACTTGAGCTCAGATCCCCAGCACCCACATAGAAAGCTGAGGTTGCCCATACACGTGCATGTGCCTGTAATCACAACACTGGGGTGGGCCGTTAGTGGAGGCCACAGAAGGGACCTGGGAGATCACTGCCTAGGCAGCCTATTGGAAAGAATCATCAAGCCCTGGTTCTGTAAGAAACCCTTTCTCAACACCTACGGGGAGACTGATAGAGGGCACCCCTGCATGTGTGTGCAGAGGACATGCATACACACACACACACACACACAGAGAGAGAGAGAGAGAGAGAGTTTACAAGTGTTAATGACAGCTACTTCCTCCTATATTTTGCTCACATAATCATACCCAAATCCCCACACACAACATACAGAGTTTCTCAGCCATGGAACTCACTTTGTAGACCTGGTAGGCCTAGACCTCCCAGAGATCTGCTTGCCTTTGTTCTGGGATTAGAAGTGTGTCTCACTACCTCCCAGCATTCTTAAATTCTTAGTAGGTTGATTATCTGCCCTTCATTCCACTGCCGAAAGAACAGTCCGGAAGGTAGAAAAGTGCTATGGGAATCAGAAAGCAAGAGCTTCATGAGGGAAGCACTATCCGCACATCCTGGTGGTTCAGAGCAGGGCCAGGAAGCTTTGAGCTGAAGATGCCATTGAAATTCTCTGCAAGGAAGCCACGTAAATCTTTGCCTGGACTGCTTTGTTTTCAGGCAAGCATAAAGCTGTTCTATAATTAGGATTAGGTCTGTGTGGTTCTTTTCTAGCATCTTCTCTATTCTCCAAGGGCTCATTTATCTTTAAAGACCATCTATAACCAGCCTCTCTCAGTCACTTGGTGCAAGCCCCTGCCCTAGCCCCTCTGAATAAAGCCTGTGCTGAGCTGCTCCGATCAGTGACCGTGGAGTTGTGCACCATAGACATCTGAACATGGCCTTGAGGACTGCTTGAGGCTTCTGACCTTGCTGTGCATTAGAGCCAGGCATGTGAGAGAGGCCACTTTAGCATGTAGGAGATTCAACTACTTAAACTCAATTGAAGCCGAGCTGAGTTTTTGGTCAACATGAGTCAAACTCCTCTGGACAGATCACCTCTCCAGCTTCTCCATCTCCTGTAGAGCCCATGGCTCCCATCCCTCACCTGCCTTCTGTGGCAGTATACTTGGCTCCTAAGGTCAGATCCCTCTTTCTCTTGACTTCCTGGAAACTTAGTGTCTTGGGTTTTCTCCCGTGAAAGGTCTTACAACATATAAGACGTGAGCATATGAACTTGTTACACACAGCAGAACTGAAAATTTGCCATCTGTTGGTACATGGATCCCCTTCTCTTTCTTTCTCACTCATTTCCTTCCTTTTCTCCCTCCATTCCTTTCTTTTTGGAGCTGGGGACCTAACCCAGGACCTTAGGCTTGCTTACACAAGTGCCTTACTACTGAGCTAAGCCCCCAACCCCTTGTATGTGAATTTCTTGACCTCTAACTGGTCAATAGTTTGTTGTTCATACTGACAAAATTTAGCATAGGGTCTTCACCATAATCACCCGGGGTTGTCCCTACCACAAGCTGCACTGGCTGGGCTGAGCTCTGCTTTATGACTTCCTCATCTGTGGAGCTCCAGCTGGTATTTGCTGATATGTGTCACACGTAGCCATGCTCACCAGGTTCGCTTACCACCTGCATAATCCTTTCCTCCTCTAGGCTTTGCTTCTGCCCCTGCCTGAGTCCTCCATGTTCAGAGACTGATGGATTTGGGTGAGTCCTCTACACTGGTACACCCTTCACCAGTCTCCTTGCTTTGGTTTGTCCCTGTGGTCTCCATGCCCATGCCATGCCAGATATACTCAAGGGCTTCTTGTCTTCATGATTTGGATTACATGCCTTCTTTTTCTTCCCCCGATAGCCCTTTGTTGTGCTTACATTAAGGGAAGTGTGGCTTCCCCTTTCTGTCTGAACATCATTTACCCCTCTCTCACATCTCTCTGGTCTTTTAGATCCTCCCTAGTTTTTCTGCCTTGACAATTAATCTCTTAATGGCTTGGGATGCTTTTTGCACTGTGCTGAGGTATTTTATGTTCTTTTTCTTCTCCTGGGTTCACACCTTATCTCTCTCAGAGTCCTCCAGCTTTCTGTCTGATTCCCTCAGCACTTCACTTGCTTGTTGTTGCTACCCTAGACCTCCTCCCAGAAGACCAAGTTTACCCTGTCTTAGGTGAGCGCTACATTTCTTTAATAGCAGTGGTTCCCTGAGTCCTTTTAACTAGATAGAACTATTGTGGGTCTTTCTCTGAGTAATGGGGAGGCAGGGAGCCTACATTTTGATACACAAACCCTTTCAGATACCATTGAGATCATCTATATAAAAATTACAGAGCCCTCTAGTACTCTGTACAATACCCTCTATTTTTTTTATTTAAATCTTATCAAAGTCCCATAGAAATAATCCCTATTGTGATGCCAATTATATATTAAGAAACTGAAGAAATGACATAATTTTCTGGAGATCCATATTTCTGTATGTAGGCTACCAAGATTTTAAAGTCCAGTAGTACAAGAGATTATGAAATTTTAGCTACTATTGATATATGGTTCAACCTAACTACATATGAACATATGATACCCTTGCTCGCCCTTAATGTGTATACTGTTATTTTATGTATAAACCACTTTTATAAATTATATCTTATTTAATTGGCTCAATAGCCTTCTTGTTTCTATGACTTGGATCACATGCTCCCTCCTCCTCCCTGAGATGGAGACTGAAGAAATCATGACACTCTCATTTTAAACCTCTTCTTATTTATATTTTGAGCATCACCTTCTTCTGTACTCTTGGTCATTTTGTGCTGCTTCTGACCCTTCCTCTTTCTTGTAAAACGAGCATCTCTATTTTGACTTTTCCTGGCACACAGTAAGCATTTACGTTAGTTTGGAATGAACATAGCTGTTAGCATCAGAGTACTCAACAGTAGCTTAAACTAACAGAGATTTATATTTCTTAATAATGTTAAGAATTCTGGAGTCAGGCAGCTGCTGGTATTTGTTTAGTAGCTGAACAACATGTGGCCTGGCCTCTGCTGTTCCCTTAGCCTTAACACTTCTCTTTGGCAAATGAGCTGTTGTGCTTCCTGATGTCTTGTCCTTTCAAGGCCAGGACAAAAGGTACCAACACTTCTTCCTCCCAGCCTGTCCATTCATATCTCATTAGCCATGTTATCTGGCTTTTTGGATCTAGAGAGAGGTTGGGAAAGCATATTTTTCAATTTGCAACATTTCATTATAAGGAGAATAGGAGGGATGAATACTGGGAAAAAGGAATTGTAGACAGTCAATGAACTCTAGCAAAGCATTTGCTGACACTTTTCAATTGCTCTTAACCACTGAGCCATCTCTCTAGCCCATGAGTCTTGAAGAAGTAAATGAACAGACTTAGGGTTTTTTGTTTGTTTGTTTTGGTTTGCTTCTGTTTTTTTAAATTTTATTTCCAAGTTATACACTGTCCTGATTAGTTTTATGTCAACTTGATACAAGCTAGAATTATCAGAAAGGAGGGAGTCTTAACTGAGAAAATACCTCCATAAGATCAGACTGTAGGCAAGCCCTTGGGACACTTTCTTATTTAGTGATTGATGTGGGAAGGTGCAGCTCATTGTGGGTAGGGCCACCCCTGAGCTGGTGGTCCTAGGTTCTCTAAGAAAGCAGGCTGAGCAAGCCTTGATGAGTAAGCCAGTAAGCAGCATCCTCCATGGCTTCTGTATCAGCTCCTGCCTTCCAGTTCTTGCCCTGTTTGAGTTCCTGTTCTGACTTCCTCAGTGATGATATGGAAGTGTGAGCCAAATAAACCTTGTTCTCTTCAAGTTGCTTTGGTCAAGGTATTTCATCACAGCAACAGAAACCCCAGCTAAGACATTACATATAGTGTTTCCTCATTGTAAAAAACAAAGAACACTGGATAAAGAGCAGATCCTGCCCTCAGTGTACCTCAGTCAGTTGAGGAACAATTCATACTACAGTACAGTAAGTATACCTTCACAGCTACTCTAATACTCTACTCTACACACATACATTTATAGCTCTTTACCCAGGAACATATTTTACATTTTTACATTGCTCTACCTTAAAAAAAAATAGAACTGGCTGTTCAGCCTGGGTTCTGTGATTTGCTCTTTTTCCATTTGCAGTGTTTAGTGTGCCTTAGGAACCTTTCTATGCCGGTCCCAATAGTCTTCTTTCATTCTTTATCCCAATCCCAGAGTATTCTGTAATTAGATGTGCGGCTGTCTCTTGTCTTTGAATGTCTTGCTAATGTTATTTGGACCAATAGCTTCATTTTCAAATGAAGGAAGTGCAGAAGGTCAGAGTGTGAAGAACTAACATTGATCAGACAAGGAAATGTTCCTGAACTGGGTTGCAGGGTCCTCCATTTGCCCACTTCTTGAACCTTCTTGAGGGCTGGGACTGAGACACTCGGTGTGACTCCATAAGTAAGCGGAAATCAGCTGATATAATTCTCCTGATGTCATGATCACATATCAAAAGACTTCAAACAGTTCTCATGGATGCGGACAGTAGTTTTATAAGAAAACAGCAACCCAAGCCTCATCTCCTTCTGAAGTTATGTTTCTAGGGATGGTATATGCACCAATGGGTTCTCAGATTTGCGTGGTTTTCATTTTGTTTGGGAGTCAGTTTCCTAGGTAAAGATTGACAGCAAAGACAGATCCCTTGGGTTTTCCATCTCTTCTGAAGACCATATGGGGAATTATCAGGCCACACTAAGGTAGTGCCAGAGAATCCCCAAGATCCCTTTTTCCACCGTATCACAGAGGGTGGGAACAGATTCAAACCAGTGTTCATATCTGACAGCACACTGCTTATGTTAACACATGTAAAGGCGACATGATCACATAATGGTGTATGAAGGCCCCCAGAATATTAAATAAAAGCTCAGCAGATCCATCATTCCTGGGGACCGACAGGAAAGAGTCACCTGCTATAGCAACAGCCTCCTGCCAGTGCTCTGTGTGCATCACTGAAAGTGAACATGAAAATGATATGGCTGCTCCCAGAAAGCATGGCTCATTCTCCTACATGGAGTGAGACTTAGGTCACCAGAGCGCAGCTGTTAGCTGATCCAGATTTTAACCAATGTAGAGCCAAGGTGACCCTTGCAAGGCCACAGAAGAATTTTTCCCTTGACCTTAACTGGCACTTACCAACCAGAAGGAGACAAATTCTGTTACAGGGAGAAAAATATGTCCCTTCTGTTTCTCTCAATGACAAAGATTATTTACATAGACTAAAATGTTAATTTCTCTCAGAAATCAAAGCCATGAGCAGACTGTTATGCAAAAACCCATGTGTGTGATTAATATTGGATGCCCTCTTGTTCTAGTAGAGCCATATTCTTTCAGGAAACATATGGAATGCATTCATGCTTGTATTACATGTATCTGTGTGTTCACAGTCAAACATATAGATGTTTGACATTGTGTTCAGTGAATTGTCAGTGTTTCTTTTACAACAGATTTGGGAGAGAAAATGCTCCTGAGAGTAGAATGTTGTACAGGGAAATAGACAAGAGTGTGACTAATAAAGCAAGGCCCACAGGAGTGACTAGATAGGTCATGGGCCTTAGGAGAAAACCTATCACTAGTATTTGGCTAAAGGAACGTAATAATGGGACTCCCAATGTCATATTGCTATACTCAGATCAGGGCAATGCTCAGTCTTCATTCAAGAAGCTGCTTCTTACAGGAGATGGTGGTTAATACAGAGACCCACAAGTGAACAGTGTGCAGAGAATGAGAGACCCAGCTCTAATGGATGTCGCTATTACACCCTCTCCTGGAGGCTCAGGGATCTATGCAGAAGAGGAAGCAGAAAGATTGTAAGATTTTCTTTCTTTTTGAGAGAAAGAACATGAAGTTGATGGGGTAGGGAGGAAGTCATGTTAGGGTTGGGGGAGGGTGATCTGGGAGAAGCTGGGGGAGAGGAAAAAATATGAATGAAACATTTTATAAATTCCTAATAACAACAACACAAAAGCAACAGAGGGTATACCATTTTTATTGGTTACACTGTTAGTCACATGATGTTCTCTGGGTTTGGCCTCAGCATCCACTAGGGATGGTTGATGAGCATGGAACAGCTACTCACCTTGTTAGTTCATGAGCTTGCAGATATGAACAAAGAGGGCAATCTTTGTTTCCAGTGTCCTCCAAGCACACTGACTTTTGTTCCTTGGGACAGTGCAATGCCTGGATTATGCAGTATTTCTGATTTTAGTTTTCTTGAGAGGCCTCCAGACTCTTCTCAAAAATGTTTGCACCAATATACACCGCCACCAATTCTGTGTAGAGTGGCTCCACCTCCATGTTATCAGCATCAGTTTTTATCTTTCATATTTTCAATATGAGCAAATCTATCAGGTGAGATGACTCCTTAGTACAATTTCAATTTCTCTTCTGCTTAAATATTGACTGTTCTCTTTGGAAAATTGTATGCAGAAACCCTTTACTCAATTTTTTAAAGTGTGGGTTATTTTATCACCATTGAGAAATTTGAATTTTTTATATGTTGTAGATATCGGTCCCTTATCCAGGGTGTAATTTGTACATCCTTTCTTCTAGTCTATGGGTTGTCTGCTGCTTCCTATGCCATGAAGATAATTAGTTTGATGCAACTAAAATTTGTCTAGTTTTTCTTTTGTTGCATGGGCTTTGAGGTTCTAAGAACCAAGAAATAAATCACTGTCCTAAGCAATGATATAAAGTTTTCCTTTATACTTTTATAGTTTTGACTCTCCTGTTTATATTTTTATATCATTTTCAAGTTAGTTCTAACATTGGAGTCAGATCAGCATCTGTGTTCATTCTACTGTCTCACTGGACTATAAAGCTGGACCTAATCTCATTTTATGTCAGGGATCCAATTTCATCTTCTACCATTCTCTTGACTCTTCTCTCTGCACTGGTAGTGCTAGCTCTATTGGGTTTGTAGGACATAACTTTTTGCTTCAGAATATTTGTATTTGCTTTTTTTTTCTCTTCCTGTGATGCCCTGCTCTAAGAAACCAACATGGCACACTCTTACTTATCATTTCTTTCTTTTCAAAAATAAATTTATTTTTTTATTTTATGTGAATTGCTGTTCTGCCTGCGTGTATAACTGTGTAAAGGTGTCAGATTTTGGAATTACAGACTGTTGTTAGCGGCCATGTGGATGCTGGGAATTGAAGTCAGGTCCTCTGGAAGAACAGTCAGTGCTCTCAACTGCTGAGCCATCTCTCCAGCCCTACTTATCATTTCTTAACAAATATTTAACCCCTCCTCTGAAAGTAAGGTTTTAAACTACCCCTTACTTAGTAGCTGTGCACCATGGGTAAAACATGAAGGTGCTGTAATTCCCCTGCCTCTTAAACAATGATAAAAACAGCATTAGCTTGTCCATGGGATTACTACATTAGAGGGATGGAACACTGATGAGTTTTTAAAGGTTCAATCTAATACCTCTTTTCCTGAGATGGGATAATGCTTGTCCCATGTATTGTGTGGCTTAAAATTTGTTAGCTACTTAATACTGCCAAGTAAAGTCACACAGAGCCATCTGAAACCTGGTTCCCATTGTTGGTTTACTCATGCTCCTTTCTGTGCCATACTCCATACATACTCAACATTCAGAAAGTAATGACTTTGCTGCAGTCTCCTGAGCCTACCTGACCTTCCACAAGCTTTTGGCTTTGATTATACTGATGTTTCTGGAACCTTCCCTACCGTGGTCCTTAGGATCTAGTACAATAATCCCTCTTCTTTTACTTCTCTTTGTAGGTTCCATTCTGCCCAAGTCCATCTTACCTTCCTCTGTAATTTTAAAGATGCTTTCTACATGCACTACTACCGTTCATTTACACATTTGACTCCTTTACAGCCTTTGACTTCCTCAAATACAAACGTGTTTTATTAACTCCTATCTTCCCATCTTGCACACCCTGGCATTGAATAGCTTTTAATAAATGTTGGATGGATGAATATGTATACAAGTATACTGAGAGCATGGAGACTTGCCTTAAGACACCTTTCCTGTGCCAGGGGCTAATGGTAAGGGAAAGATTAAGAAACCACTGAAGTACAGGGACGTATCCACATTTTAAAAATCTAGTTACATAGTCATGTACCCGGGCAGAGACAGGAAGCAGTATAGAGATTCTGAAAAGGATTATATCCAAGAGGATGGCTGCTTGCCTTTGGCCTCTTTATGGCTCCTGATGGCGTGGCTGGCTTTTGTCCCATGGATGAGTGCAGGAAGCAGTTTCCTGCTGGAGGGTAAACCAGAGGCCAATGGGTCTCTACTCTGATTCCAAGTGATGTGTGGCAGAAGCCTGACCGTGGAAGGCAACCTCTAACAGCTGTCATTTTAGGGGCCCTGGGGCTTAGGAAGAGAATTGCAAATGAGTTTTAATTCAAATGAAATAACGGAGGAGCATTCTCCTGCACAGCTGCACCTTCTGAACCAACATCAATGACTGGACTTCTAGTCACACTAGGCTTATCAGCAAAACAGAGGCAGGTCATCTGTGCTTGGGAGGGAATCTGAGAGAGCCTGCTGGGGTTTTTTTGAAATGACACGACTTGGGTCCTTTCTCAACACATCATTGACCTTCTGTCTTGCTATGAGACGCACTGGTCTGGAAAGAAATCAGTTTAATTGATAGCTTCATTTTTATTTAATCCATAGGAATGAAGTGGAATGATAATCCTAAGGGAGATGAACTCAGTGGTGCTAATGTACTGTTCAGTTAGTGTTTTTAACCCATGGACAATGCTCAGAGCCACAGAACATGGGTTCAGATCCTAACCAGGGTATGATGTGTGTTCACATTTTATTGTTGTTGTTTCGATGTCTGGCTTAGTGCATTGCAAAGTGTCCATAATTATGATGTCAAGGCTGGGTCTTTAAGAGAAAAAGCTGGTCAAGGAATGAGATATTCACTAGGACTTGCTTGCCAAGATATATTATGGATGATCAGGGTGAAAGAGAAAGATCTCCTGTAACTTTATTTTGCAGTTTTCTGTAGAACTCAGTATCCTTTAAGATATGGCCCATCATTGTATTGGGTGGTTCTGAGGGTCAACTTGACGCAAACTGAAGCCATCTGGGGAAGGAGCCTCAGCTGAGGAAATGCCTCTTTGAGATCCAGCTGTATGGCATTCTCTCTATTAGTGATCAATGAGGGAGGGCCCAGCCCATGATAGGTGGTGCCATCCCTGGGCTGCTGGTCCTGGGTTCTATAAGAAGGTGGGCTGAGCAAGCCATTGGAAGCAAGCCAGTAGTCAACTCCACTCCATAGCCTCTGCATCAGCTCCTGCCCTCAGGTTCCTGTGCTGACTTTCTAGAACTATGAACAGCAATGCTAAAGTGTAAGCAAAATCAACCCTTTCCTTCCTGATTTGCCTTTTGGTCATGGTGTTTAGTCAGAGCAATAGAAACCCCAACTAAGACACCCTTAAAAGGGTGTATGAAAGTGGTTTCATTGTATTCTAGATGTTAAGAAACTAGAAGCCAGGGTCAGCTAAATGCATGGGATTTTGAAGTGAAAATATATGTTCATACACTGTGTCCTTGATGCATGCTAAGCCAATTATATGGTGTGCTTCTGTTTCTCAGTTTCTCTCTACAAGTTGGGACAGTAATAGTGACTAGGTCGTCAGACTATATGTGAACCTGTGAAGTATGGATTTGGCATTTCATGATGAGTTAATTTGAACAAAGAACACTGGGCTTGATTTCCATAGAATGGAAAGTGCTCTCTCGCTCTCTCTCTCACTCTGTGTGTGTGTGTGTGTGTGTGTGTGTGTGTGTGTATGAGAGAGAGAGAGAGAGAGAGAGAGAGAGAGAGAGAGAGAGAGAGAGAGAGAAAGAGAGATGTATCAAACCCTAGAGGGAAATCTTTGTTTAGCTGCATAAAGATGGAAGGTCTTGATGGAGAATGAGTAAATTGGGACTCACTGTTCTTTCTTCTGAGACTAGACTTGAAAACAATCTCCTGGCCACTGGAAAGAGAACAAAAAGAGTGCTAGAATTTTCCTCCACTAGACACTTGCCAACTTTGTGAAGACATGCCTTGTCCTTTCTGAGGGCTCATCACAGAAATTCCTTTATTTATACAAAACTTCACAGTTTCTGAATATCTTTGAGTATTGAACTTTCTCAGGTAACTTCCAGTTTCCCATTGCATGGAAAGGGTGGGTGTTTTTGTCCTCCATTGAGAGGACATGACAGTGAGTGTGTAAGAGGCTGAGAGACCCTAAAGGT
The DNA here is from genome assembly GCA_004025045.1 of Sigmodon hispidus. NCBI lineage: Eukaryota > Metazoa > Chordata > Mammalia > Rodentia > Cricetidae > Sigmodon > Sigmodon hispidus. The sequence goes on along the minus strand of PVIH01021184.1, from coordinate 15,476 downwards.
ATCCAGCTGTACTGTGGAAATCTTAGGCCCCTATTACTTCTGGGACTGTCCACTAAAGACTGACCCATGTAACACATTAATATTATTTTCTAGGGGACAGAGGCTTGTCCAGCCAGCAGCCCAGGGGCCAGACATTATGAATGTGGCTCAACACAAAACTGTAAAGTTACTTAAAATATGAGACTTTTATTTCAGGGTTTTGTTTGTTTGTTTGTTTGTTTTTTATTACTATCATTGTTTTGTTTTGGCCTTTTTATAACTTGATTGTACAGTTACTCCAGAGTGTTTCAATATTAAGAAGGTGGGCATCCCTGGACTCAACCCTTGACTTGTGAAATAAAACATCCCTGCCAAATTGAGCTTGATATTTCTGGATCTCTTTGGGTCTGTTATTAAGCAGGTTTTCTGATGTTGATCTAATATAAGGGACAATGGAGATGAGGGATGGGAAGAGGCACATCTAGACAATCCTCCTCATTCACCCTTGAGCAGCTGTAGTGAGAAGCAGAATGAACAGGCTATGGGAGTGAACTTATCTGCATTGGAGAAGCTGAAGGTAGTATAGTTACTTGTCCATAGTTCAAACATTAGCAGGAGCTTGGAAAGGTCTCCCTACCCACTCTCCATCCCCATGAAAAAGAATTGAGGCTATCAATAGGATCACAGGATATTATTATTTATTGGAGTGACCTTTGTTGCTAAGTAACAGCATGATGTTCAGACTATATTAAAAATTATAATTGGCACGAGCTTAAAATAATGTGTGCAGCCATCGTAGACATTAAGCCTCATGGCGGGGATGCAAATTAGTCAGAAAGGTTCATGGGGGGGTCAGTGCAATTGTCAGATAATGCTGAACCAAGTCAAATTAATTTCTAATAATTTGTGGAAGGTAGGCAGCTGAGAACTAGTAAGCTCTGGAAATTGTAGGAGCTGCAAGGTTTGGGTGTCAGGCTGGAAATATGGAAGCTCACCCATGCCAAAAAGCATTAAAACTGGTAGTTAGTATTCAAGAAGTGACATTTCCTAGATTCAGATGTAGTAATCTCATTATAAGTCTTATTTTCTTGACTTTGCTGGGCAGAAAATTAAGTAATGACAGAGGACTAGAGAGAATCTGCTACCCCCGGGGCTGCCTGACTAAATGTTATCCCTGGATTTTAACCAGGGATAAAATACATTCCAGTGTCAGCAACAGGTTAAGTCTTGAACTGATCATTAAGAAAGACCAATTCCTTCTCAGCAGGCTGAAAATCTAAATAAGCTAGGTAGGCAGAACACCAGATAAATTAAGATACATCTTACCCTTTTGTCCCACTGTGAAATGGGATCTTCACATACAGTAGCCTTTGCAAGGAGACAAGGAAACTCTGGCAGTGGAGCTAGACCAGACGTGGTGACCATCGGAGCCTAAAAGAGAACAACTTGGAAGTTCCTTGCTGCCTGTATCAGTCTTTTATTTTATATAATTGTATTTTATTATTTGCTGTCACAGAATACCAGATATAAATGACTTTGAAAAAGGAAAAGGTTATTCTGGCCTATGGGTCCATTGCTTTGGAACCAAGGAGAGGCAGAAATATTAGGTGGTGGGAACGTGTGGTGACACTTTATCGTGTCCAGGAGAAGGGGCAGGACATAAACAAGATGTTCTTCACAGGGCATCTCACTCATAGTGAACTACTTCCTCCATTGTAGCCTCACTTCCTAAAGTTCACATACCTTCCAGGCCATCAGCTGGGGACCAAGCCTTTAACCCGTGAGCCTGGGGGCTCATTTCATATTCAAAACCACAGCACCACATTCCACAGGATATAGAATCAATAATAGCAGAAACCATATTGTCTAGTTAACTATAATGCAGTCCTGAACGAAGAGAGAAATTGACTTTGGAGACTGGGGCTCTTGGTGCAACTTTCTTCTCGCTTTGTGCTAGACTGTCCATGGCAACTGGATGGACACATCTGTATTGCATTTTATTTTCTAATTGTTCTGAATGAAATAAAGGACTTGAGTAGCGGCTCATTTAGATCCATCACTGACCTCTTCTCCTGCTACCTAGGCATGAACTGTGGGATTGAAGAGTTCAGGAAGAGCCATCTTTCCTTCTTGAGCAGAAACTAAATACTCACCAATGTCCATGCCCTTCTCTTGAACGTGTGATCTAGATACATATTCCATCATCGTGGAGGACTGGTAGGTACCCAACTCATACAAGGAGGGTATTGGCACAGTAGAAGATACCTCTGATACGGGATTTTGAGTAACATGGCATACACCTTTAATCTCAGCAGTGGGGAGGCAAAGGTAGATGGATCTCTGAGTTCAAGGCTAGCCTGGTTTACAGAGGTAATTCTAGAACAGCCAGGGCTACACAGAGAAACCCTGTCTCAAAAAAACAACAGTGCAACAGTACTCAATATCAGATATCACCATTAAGCCCTGATGATTTCCTATTCTGTGACTTTCTCAAATAACCAATCTATCTCTGTCTTATTAATAAGCTCCAAAAAACAAATCTTCATTCGCAATCTATTTAGCTGTTTTATCTTGTGCAAACTACTTATGTGCCTTGGGACTTTACATCTTTCTGCATAAAACAGGGGTTATAATAGGTCTTTTAATCTATAGCACCACATAAAACTGGCCATGGTGAATCATAATAATCATAGCACTTAAGAGATCAAGCAGGAGGATGTGAAGTTCAAAGTCATCCTGAGCTACATGTAAAGTTTGAGGCTAGCCTGGGCTACACAAGACCCTGTCTCAACAAAAGAAAACACTCCTCTCCCCCCCAAAACCCTCATCAGCTTTTTTGTATAGCACTGAGATCAGTGAACTTAGACTTCTGAGTTTGTGATAGGAATGCAAGTAGTGTTCTCTTGTGGTCCTGGGATGTGAAGAGCATGGAAAATGTCTGCTGTTAGACTGCAGTTCTTTAGAGCTCTGATGGTCATCCAGAGTCGGCTTCTGTAGGTCAGTGTTCCTGAGCTCCTCTTAGGGAAGTGGCCCAGACACTTAAGATATCTTGGTTGAATATGTTTGCATGCCATTTTTCTCTCTAGTTCTTTCTCCTCTCTCTCTCCTACTCTTTGCCCCAAGATGCTCAGGTACATGGTATACCTCAATTGCTCCTTATTCCCTTACTGTTTGAATCAGTTTGTTCTATGTCACATCTTGAGTGTCTTCCAAAGATCCACAGTATAAAACTTATTCCTCAGGATGACACTGTTGGGAGAGGACTCTTTAAGAAAAGGGCCATCATTGGAGGCCTCCAGGTCATGGAGAATGTGTCATTAAAGGAGATGCTAGGATCCTCTTCTGTCTTTCAATCTCAGATCATGGTGAGGTCAGCTGTGAGCATCCTCTATGAGGGGCTGCCTGACTGCAGGCCTAAGCCAAAAGAGCCAAGTGATGGACAGAAGTGTCCAAACTGAACAAAACACACACTTGGGCTTTATCAATTGGTTTTCTTGGGTGTTTGATATAGTAACATAAAGCTGGCTAACACAAAGAACCAGGTATCTGGTGCACCTTTTCGCCAGGTCACTGACTACCTTGAATGAAGGTCACAGAACTCAAGGGTCCCCTTTCTTATGCTTTATTCTCCCTACCTTCTGGTATCCCCTTAGATCTAAAAATGCAGCAGTCACATTCCTAATCCTGGAATACCAATGAATCCTTTGTGTCCTTTCTAAATCTGTTTCTCACTTTTAGAAATAGAATCTTATACAACTTCCTGAGGTGTGGGGGTGTAGATTATTCAAAGAGTGCTTGTCTAGCATGCACAGGGTCTGATTTAAAATCCTTAGTACCAGCACTACCACCAGCACCAAGACCACCAGCAGCAGCACCTTTTAACTTAAAATTATTCTATTTGGAGTTTGCTGAATTTTGGCCCAGATCCTCATCATGGTCCCTTGTAAATACACCCATGTACTTGGTCATCCTTACATACATGACCATCTCATCTAAAAAATTTCTATAAGCCTATTGAAAGTGCAGAGTCCTTAATTGCCTCATCTTTATGGTGACATTATTAATACCCAACTAACAAATGTGTTGGGAGGATGAAGATGATGATATATGAACATTCTTTATAATGCGTAAATTTCTTTACACATATAGGGCACAGGTTATTATTACTATCTCCTGAATTTGAGAGAACCCTCAAGGACTTTCATTTCACACCAGGATGAGATTTGATGTCAATCTCTATAATGTCTGGAAAACCCAAAGGTAGCTGTGACTGACAGGTTTCCTGTTACTGCAGTCTTTGCATTATTGGCCTCTCTACAGTGACATAAGGCGACCGTCAGAGGCTCTGTATTGTACATATACCTGCAAACAGTATTCCTTTGCAAGATTTAACTAGGAGGTACAGGTTATGGAGTCTCTTGGATGGCAAATGCCACCAAATGGCCTGGCAGACCAAGTAAATTAACTTTTTAAACTAAAATGAACATTTCTTTTGAGTTCTCTGGTTGCTTTAGTCTACTGCATTAAAAAGGTTCTTTTTTTGGGGGGGTATAGAATCTATTCAAGAACATAAGGTAAAAATTGCCTTATTGGCTTTTCATCTGGAATTTTGGCAGAGCATAGACATATTTCAGCATTTATTGCTCTTTGAGTGATTTCCAGCTTTGTTCCAGGAAAAATACAATTAATCTTATAGAAGCCACAGTATGAGTCTGTATGCGGCAGGCTGTTTCAGATGTCACCCGGGGTCTCTAACTCCTTTGGCTCATCTTTTTGGCTGAGGCTGAGTGTAATGCATACCACAAGAAGCCTCTTGCCTCCATTTGTGAAACTGCGAAGCCCAAGACTCACATGAGGTGAGTGTGGGAGCACTGTGCATCCAGCTGTGCTCCATCAGTCCCGGGAACACATCTGGGAAAGTAGGTGTGAGAGGCCTGCCTGAGTGGAGGGTAAGGGAGAAGGACTGAACAGGACTTGTTTTTGTCTTAGATATGATGCTCTCAGCCTCTGTGGCAGGGTATGGGCAGATCTGCCATCCTCATATTCTGAGCCAATGCCACTGGGTCCCTTTATTTCACCATATTAATTTTCATAGCACAGTGTGGGAGCATGAACCTTTTCAGGTCCAGATGAGCTGAGCGAACAAGGGAAAACAGGCTTATTTCTTTTTTCTTTCCAAGTACATTGCAGAGTTGGAGACACAGTTCAGCATTGAAGGGTTACACTTCTCAACATCAAAAATTCAATTCCCAAGAGCATTGCAGGACAGGATTTCAGCCTGATTCTGTATTTGGCTTCAGCTGCTTTGATTTTGCTGTCCTAATTTTTACCTCTGTTGATCTTTATGGAATAGGGACATGAAGTCTTTTGGCCTTTGCTCTGCACCAGAGATGATCTGAGATCCACATTGGAGCAGTGTGCCTGACATCCCTGGGTCAGGATTCACTGTATTCTCAAAGGAGGTTAGACACCATGTTCTCAAATCTCATGCTGTACGGTCATCTCAGCTTAGCCCAACCGTACCCTTCAACCAGATGGAGTAGATTGTGTTTATTTTTATCCCCCCTCAGTAAAAATGCTAATTCATCCTTGTTAATTTTGCCCAACAGGGCAGCCATGTCCTCACAGTTGTTTCCACAGCCATGGTATATGGCTGGCTCAACAACCCTGTTTCCACATGTGTTCCTGTCCTCAAGTTGTTGGACTTGTTGGCTCCTTTCTCCTCACGGCATTCTACCCTCGAACGCTTTCCTCTTGTCCACATGATAAAGTCTGAGGTATTGAATGGGCTACTTACAAGGCATTAATTTGTCTCTTTGGCAATACTTCATGTCACCAGTTATTTCCTCATTCTTTGGAATGCCAATGTGGACCTTGGTACACTAGGACATCAGTGTAGACTTTTTCCTCTGCCTGACTTCCTTTGGCAGCTAGCTAACTTTGCCTCAGATCTCCCTGGTAAGGGCTCTGCAGTTGAATACCCTTCTAGATTCATTCCTTGGGACAGAGAGGCTGATATCCCTGGGTGTCTGTCTCACCAGCCTGTGAGTGTTACTAGCCTAGCACGTAACCTGGGTCTAGTGCAGGACCCACCCATGTGACAAATACATAAGTGATTAATGGTAAAGGGAAAAAGGAAAAGAAACAGGGAGTGAGGGAGAGAGGGACGGCTCTTTCTTCAGTAATCGATAGCTCATTATTCAGGATTAAAAAAGCAGTCTCCATACATACCTTTGAAATTGCCTTGATAGTACGTTCCTCTCTCCAAGATGCCCTTAGGTTGCAATCATGGATGTAGGCAGAGATGGAGGGATGCGCCTGTCTCTGTTTCCATTAGCAACTTTCTTTTTATCCCTGCTATGGAGAAGGGAGGAGACGCAGGTGTTTCTAAAGCTCTCTAATCTATATGTTCTGATTGACAAGCCTGGATCTGGTGGCAGTGGATTTTGACTATCTGATCATTAGTCTGAGGACCAGACCTATTGAAGATGATCACATAAATAACTGGGTTTTCTTTTTACTCTTGTGGCAGAGGACTTGCAAAGTCATTAGGCCCAGGATTTTCCTGACTTCATTTGTTAGAATTTCCTGAGAAGTTTGCTGAAATGGGTTCCCAGGTTTACCATACAAATTCCTGGTCAATAGATCTATGGTGATTATGACTCAGTGAGTGTGTGGTACAAGGAGCAGATTGTTCCTATTGATTAAGAATTGGAGAATTCGGGGCTGGAGAGATGGCTCAGAGGTTAAGAGCACTGACTGTTCTTCCAGAGGTCCTGAGTTCAATTCCCAGCAAAACCACATGGTGGCTCACAACCATCTATGATGAGGTCTGGCGCCCTCTTCTGTAAAACTGTATGCATAATAAATAAATAAATCAAAAAAAAAAAAATTTAAGAATTGGAGAATTCAGATGAGCAGATTTAGCAAAGGCTGATCAGAGTCCAAACCCAGATTTCTTGACAATAGCTTTGGAGACTGTATAAACATGGAACTCTCCATATAAGTTGTTTTCCCATTTAAAAATTTACAACTTTGTAGATTCATTGATGTTTGTCTTTCATTTGTATGTTTATCTAAGACCAAGTCTTCCTTTATAACCCAGTCTGGTCCAAATTCGCTATGATTGCATCAAACTTGCCAGCTCCCTCAGTATGCCACATGCTGGGATTACAGACTTGTACCATCACACCTACCTTTCATGCCATATTTAACTTTTCTCTTATATCTTTATTTATTTGTTTGAGGTGCATGAGTGTGTATGTATGCGCACACGGACATATGCACATGAAAGTTTGTGCCAGGCACAAGTATGTAGGTGAGAGGACATCTTGGATTCAATTCTCTCTTTTCACTCTATGGGTCCTGAGGCTTTAACTCAGGTTGCTAGGCTTGGTGGCAATTGCCTTTGCATGCCTAGCTCTCTCAAAGCCACACATTTAGTTTTTTCAAAGTGCTCACACATCTTTTATCTCATCTCTGCGAATGAACAACTCTTTAAGGCAGTGGAACCCCACTAGTGATGCCATTTTGGTAGATGTGGGGGAGAGGTGCTAATGAGTAAGATAACCAAAAAAGGACTCACTAAAGGTCCCAGAGAACGTTAGTGCCATCTCTGGTCCCACAGACCTTAGATTTCTTCCATTCCCCTCTGGGAGATGCATGAATGTAATTTTAGAATGCCACACACTTTCTTCACATCTTATAATATTTAATTTTTGCACAAAACATTTGCAATTAGCCTTAAAAAGAAATGATTGATGGTCTCTTCTCATTTTTAAAAAGGCCGCTTTACAGATACATAAAGGTAAGAAGCTGTTAGGAGAGGTTTTATGGCAGGTGTTTCTTGGCAGCAATCGCTTTTCTTTTATGGCAGTCTGGAAATTTTCCTGGGTAATAACTTTCTTTTCTTTTAGCGGGCATAAAATAAAGAGGTTCTAGATAGTTGGATCATTATCAAATGATTTTCCAAAGACAACCATAAATTGTCAATACCATTCAGGCAAAAAACCTAAGACGTGCTCAACATCTGGAAAACCAATGGATAAATAAAAGCCTTCACTATTCCCTTTCTTGCTGGTAAGGATCGCTGGTTCCCTGAAATGTAATTCCTTAAGAGGTGCTCAGCCTGGGGAGCTGGAGGAAGAAATTTTGAGAAAGGCATTCATGCAACTTCTCCAAGTGGTAAGATCCCTCTTGTGAACATGGACATTTATATTTGGATTCATTCACCACAGGTTTAGCTGAAGAGGCAGAAAGTTTCAATTCTGAAAATAATCACAAGGAAAAATTTGATGAGACTGAAAATAGAACATAGTACTCATGTTCAAAAATTAATTCAACCAGTATTTTGCACCTTGGCTGTGTGAATATCTGCTAGGAAAAGCATTGTGCTTAACACTGACTGTGGCGCTAGAGGCCAATGTGGGCAGAATGACCTCGGCTAGCCCCTGACACTGTCCCATGTAAGAAAGTCATCATCAAAATCATAATTTTGCTTTCATGTGGCAGGGATTTAAAGGCCAGTGTGTAAGAATTCCTGCCACATGATAGCTACATGGTAAATGTACTAGTCCAATAACCTGACATGGCAAGGCAGAACACATTGCTTGCAGAGGACACATCCCTAGGCGTGGCTATGTAAATCTGTGCCCACCTGTTCTCTTATATGGAGAGAAGGAGGGTCATTCTTTTCCTCCTGCTTCTCTTCCCTTGCACTGACCCAGCAACTTCCCTGAATAAACTTTAGTGCCACAGCTGGTAGTATGTCTGTTCTCACGTGCAAAACCAACACAGTGAGTTCCAGGACATCCTGGACTACATGGTAAGACTGTGTTAAGAAGTAAAAATGAAATAAAAAAAAAGAAACTAACTACTGCTTTATTGTGTCTTTTATTTCAGGTATTGTGCTGTAAAAATTAGTAACTCAGTCAATGCTTTATTATTGTATTGAAAAATCTTTATTTTTAATTATGTGCATACATGTGTGTGTGGGGATATGTGCACATGAGTGCAGGTGCCTATGGGGCCTAGAAGAGAGCATTAGAGGCCCTAATGTAGATGCAGTTACAGGTGCTTATGAGCTACCTATCATAGATGTAAGGACCAGACTGAGTTCTCTGCAAGAACAGCAAGGATTCAACCACTGGGCCGTCTCTCCAGCCCCAGCCAGTTTTTACAACCCTAAAATGTACATTTCATTATTAATTTCATCTCTTCAGGTGGAGATAAAGTAACTTATCTAAGATCACACAGAAAACAATGGTGTTGGGATGTAAGCCCATCAGCTGGGTTCCGGATTCTTCTTATATGAGTTAATGAGTTAGTGAACCTATATGACATCTTGAGATGAACTTTGATTGCCTAAGATGATCTAGAAGCATGGAGACTGAGGCTGAGAGTGGAACCATGGACGAGAGTGGTAGAATGTGCCAGAATATTGTAGTTGGAGGTCAGGAAGTTATTAAGAAATCTGGAGCCAGAAGGAACTTGAAAGGTCAATGCTGTAGAATATTATAAGATGTGTTACATTTGTTTAAGACGTGGAATCTTTGCTTAATGATACAAAGATGTGTTGTATTCTTTTATGTTGCATTTGTTTAACTCTGTGAAGCTGTGTTACTGGGTCTGTCGAAAAAACCTGATTGGTCTAATAAAGAGCTGAACGGCCAATAGCGAGGCAGGAGAGAGGATAGTGGGGCTGGCAGGCAGAGAGAATAAATAGAAGAAGAAATCTGGGAGGAGCAAGAAAAGGTGGAGGAACACCAGGGGCCAGACACTCAGCCACAGAACTGGCCATGGAGGTAAAAGGAAAGAAAAGATATACAGAAATAGAGAAAGGTAAAAGCCCAGAGGCAAAAGATACCTGGGATAATTTACATTAAGGAAAGCTGCCTAAAACCTAATGACTCACTTGGGAGGGATGAGGAGATGGGGTCGGGGGAGGCTGAGGGAGGACGGGGAGAAGAAGAGGGAGGGGAGCAGTGGTGGATATGGGAAAAAACTTTTTAAATAAAAAAAATTAAATATCTTCTCCTAATGCAAAAAAGAAAGAAAGAAGAAAAGAAGGAAGAAAGAAAGGAAAAAGAAAAAAGAAAGAAAAATCTGGCTAGAAATAAGCTAAGCTAAGGCTGGGCATTTATAAAAATTAATAAGCCTTCATGTACATTTATTTGAAAGCTGGGTAGCAGCCCTCCCCCTCCACCAAAGAGAAAAAGAGTAAAACAACCAACTACAGGCCGACATTTGTTGATTTTATAGATGAGGAAATGAGGGCATGGGTGTTGGTGCAAGAAGTCGGACTGAACAAACAGATTTCTAGCTTCAGGAAAGGTTGAAAGTGACATCGTATGGTGAAAAAATAAAGGTGTGTGTGTGTGTGTGTGTGTGTGTGTGTGTGTGTGTGTGTGTTCGTGTGTGTGTCTAGAACAGAGGTTGATGTTTGGTGTATCCCTCAATGACTTTCTCCCTGTTTTGAGACAGGGCCTTTCAATGAACCTGGGGCTATGCTGCATGGCCAATGAACTCTGGGAACCCACCCAGTGCCAGATTGCAGATCTGTGCCAGAGCATCTGTCTTCTATGAGGCATCTGAACTCGTGTCCTCTTGTCTGTGAACCAAATACATTAGGAACTGAACCATCTCCTCACTCCCAGATTTTTTTGTCCTTTTACCATCACTTACTCAGTGTGAATTATAGCAAGACTGTTTTCACATCGTGGCCACAAAGATACTAGTAGATTACATGGAGGCAGCAGCTTGTGGCTACTGGCGTCCTTGGGACTCCTGGTGCTATAACTCCCCCCCCATCCAGATAGCTGGACCTGTGTCTATTCCCAAAACTTATCACTCCAGTAAAGACCTGCATCCTGAAACCTAAGGATGTGCTGTGATTGCCTTCACTCTTGGAAATGTCCATTCTATCTTTAGTACCTAGGCTTTGCTATTCCTTTCTTCCTGGTTCTGTCTCATGCACTTTCAGTGTACAGGAACCCATAGACTCTTCTCGAAGCTGAATCCATATGTGAGAGTGTCTTCTAACTAGATTTTATACTGTTCCAAGTAGATCTTGATTTACAATCCAGCCACATAGCCATTCTTTGACCATCAACCTTTTTCTGTTGGACAAGATTACATTCTCATTAAGTTGCCAGGGACTAATATGCTATTTGCTCTCTTAAGACACTAAGAGGATTTACTTTGTGAAAGAAGACTTAGTTAAGCGAAAGGACACAGTGACATTGTCAGGTAAATGAGGTGACCTCCCTCCACCAGGCACAGGGGGGCACTTGGGATGTTTTGCCACACACTGTCTCTTATTTCTGCTCTGATGGGTGATACAATAATAAGTCCAGACTGTGAAGACATTTTTGGATTGTGACTTATGCTCTTACGTCTGGGAGTCTTGGAATTCTGTCTGTAATTAGGCTTTTAAAGATGCTGAATTGTTACATAGAGAATAATTAGTGAGACATATGGGAAAGATGGTGATGTCAAATAGATCTGATACCCTGGCTCTGTTTGCATGTGGATGAGTGCCTGGCTTAAGGTATAATACATTTAAAAAATCACCTTTGCATGGAAGGAAGAGAATTGAAAGGACCTGAGAACCAAGAAAGACCAAGGTAAGGACTCCAACATGTAGTCTATCAGTGGTGTACAGGTAGAAGTCACTTACCTGGCGTAGGACCTGTGCTCTGTGTATGTCTAAATGCACTTGTCTCATAGTGGGCTAGGGTCTCCTAGCAACACCATCTCCAACATCCCACCTGTGTTTCTACTTTGATGCATTGGTGCCACTGATGATAAGGGCTCATTTGGACACGCTTCTTTCTGTGATGGAGTTTTTCAGATAGAGTACCACAGCTCTCCCTGATAGAGTTCTCTCTGGTCAGTTATCAAATCAGGAGAGGCTTAGCAGGAACACGCTCTTTTATCCGAGCATAGATTCAGCCAATAGTTTTCCTGTGGGAAGACTGACCTTCAGTGGATGGCGAGGCCGGAACAGGTAAGTTATTACCTGTTCAGCCAGACCTCACTTGCATCATGGCACAATGCCTCTCCTGCTTGCTGTCATGCCGTCCCCACCCTTGGTGGCCTGCCTCCTCTAACACTCTCCACCAAAATAAACTTTTCCTCCTTTAAGTCAATTTTGTCCAGGTATTTTGTCACAATAACAGAAGTAACTAATACAATAATATAATAACCCATAGAGAGGGAGCTTTCTTCCCTTTCTTTCTCCCTTCCTCCCTCTTTGTTTTTATTTTCTCCTCTATTTCTGTCCCCTCTTCTTTCTCTCCCCTCCCCCTTTCTATGCTGCATGTCTGAACTTGACCGCTTTTGTTGAGCTGTGTGAGTTTTCTAATGAACATTTAACCCTCATTTTTCCTTAAGTTGCAAGAGACACTTACTGTCTGCTGTGGTACACAAGTGGAAAAATTGTGCCATAGACAGAGAAGTGTCTTCTTTATCATTTAGGGTGAGATTTTATTTGGTAAGTCTCTGAGTGTATCTAGCACAGCTATCACCTATTTCTGTGTAGGAAATCATCCTGAAACAGGGTCCCAATTCAAAAGTTGTCATGTAATTGCTACATAATTCTTATTCCTCTTAGGTTATATAACATATATATTGATTAGCTTTTCATCACTGGGATCAAAGTTTGTGACATGGACAACTTGAGAGGGTTTTACTCTTGATTTCTAAGGTGTAATCAGCAACCATGGTGGGGCAAGTATGGAAAAGCACAGTTGTTCACATCTTGGTAGACTAGGAAACAGGAAAAAGGAAATGCAGATGCTCAGATCATTTTCTTCTGTTATCTTCTGTGTTAGTTACTTTTATGTTGCTGTGAGAAAACACCATGACCAGGAACAACTTATAGAAGAAATAATTTATTTGGGCTTATGATTCCTGAGGGATAAGAGTTCCATGGCAATGAGTCATGGCAGCAAGGGGCAAGATTAGCCGTGAGAGCAGGAAGCAGATAGCTCACATCTCTAACCGCTGCCAGGCAGAGGTGGTACATCCCGTTAGTGCTGGCTCTTGGGAGGCAGAAGCAGGAAGATCTCTTAGAGTTTGAGGCCAGTCTGGTTTACAAAGCTAGTTTTAGGACAGCCAGAGCTGTTACACAGAAAACTCTGTCTCGAAAACAAACAAACTAAATAGGCTGAAAGAGATGACTCTGTCCTCTGATACTCCAGGCTGATTTTATTAAATATAAAACACAACACCACAATAAACAGAGCTAGATGTAAGATAAGATAAGATACACTCAAAGTCTACTCCATTGAAGTACTTCCCCCAGCATGGTCACACCTCCTCATCAACTCCACCCTCCCCTGCTCCCCTGTAGTACCACCAACTGGGGGCCAATTGTTCAATTATTTAAGCCTATAAGGCTTGTCTCCTTTATTTTATCTGAGCCCTCTGTTCACAAATGATGGCAATCACTTCTAGAGCAGGTCTAAAGTGTCCCCCCTCCACACACACCTCTCAGACTCCTAGGTAATTCTAAATTCAGTAAAGTTGACCATCAAATTAATGAGCACATGTGATTGTTTTTATATCATTGTTGCAGTCCAGGAGCCTGCAGGCCCAGTGGGGCAACTCTGCTTAGCTGGTATGCAGGGCCTTGTTGACTTGGCTATTCTAAGATGGTCAGGTTTTTTTTTTTTTTTCCCTGTATGGATCTCTCGTACCCCTCATTTTCCAGTAGGCTAGCATGGGCAAAGCCTTTATATGTATGTAGTAGAGAGAGCAGCTGGGACCTAAGATATCAAAAAGCCAGGTCTTAGAAATGGCATACTGTCATATCTCCCCTACTCTACTGGCCAAAGTGAGTGCTATGGCTAAATATGAATCAAGAGTAAAAGGAAGAATGAAGAATTGGAGCCAATAATGCAACCCATCACACTACAGTATGGTGAATTTATTAACTTCAGTATGGTGTTTCTTCTTGGCTGTAGGATGTAGAATGGAAATATAGAGAGCAGTGATTTGGGCCAAAGAGAGGTAACCCACAAGGTCAATGCTACTTTGTTTTCTGTGCTTGTGTGTGCACATATGTGCAATACTAAATGCAAAGTAGACATGGGTACTTTAAACTTCATTCAAATAAATTTTCCCTTTGTTTTCCTGGATCATCCCCATCCTCCACTCCCCTACAGATTGTGTGCATGCTCATGTTTTAATTTATGCTTTAATTCTTACCTTAGCTTATTTACTCAATTAAAAAAGAGATTCAAGCGTAGAAAACTCCATCACTCATCATCCGGTAAGATTTACTCTAGAAAGGGGTGCATATGATTTTGCAGGCTCATTAACTATTCGTTTTTTTTAATTGCATATTCTGGATGCTGTTGGTTTATGCAAATGCTTCTTTCGTGTTCAAAGTGACCTTGTTTATCACCTCTGAGTCAAAAAGGAAAACTATTGCTTATTAAAGAATGAGGCGACAGGTCACCTCTTGAGGTTTTCTGAAAGGGCTGTCACCAGATAAACTAGAAAAGTTTGATTTAATACCAAGTGCTCCTTTTGGGTCATGGAAAGAACATTTATTTTAATAACTGTTTTCAGGCACAGGCCCTTGCCCTAAATAAAATGATGTAAGTATTAGTTTACAGGCAAATTTGAAAGAAAAAAAAAGTCAGCTAAAAGAGAGGATTAAGTGAAATTCCTTAACAGATTTTTTTTTTCAAGATTGCATGGACTCTTTGTGTCTGTCTTGAGTATGTTACACTTTAATGAGATTATTTTGACGTTTTCAATAGATTTGAGCACCATGCATAACAAAGATTTCTTTCTGCTGCCCTTTCCTCCCAAGGAAATGTCTTTCTGTTGGACTAGCAGTTGATAGTTGAGTTATTATGCCCAGTTGTTTTGATTTATATCCTCCAGTCTCCCTGTAGCATTTTATACATGCTGCCTGCCCTGGGCTTTGTCCAGCTAGCTCCTTTCTTTTCTCGTCCCATAGTGTGTTTGTGGTGTGGATTCCACAACTGTGTGATTCTACAGCCTTCTAGCTCCCATCATTGAGATGCAGTAGGTGTCCACTGAGTCTCTAAGACAGTGTTTCTAGATGTGGCTCTCTCCGGAGTAGACCATTAAACTGGAAGACATACTTTAGGCCCTGATCTCGGTTGTCTTATTGGTGAACTGAAGATTTGGGGAAATAATATCTTTCAGTGCTTAAACATTCCTGGATTCTAGGTAACCTCTAGGCTCTGCTCTCAAATGCTCACTGGGAGTTTCAGAGAAGGTAGGAACCTCACATACCTAGAACTTGTTCAAATTAGTAGGGATAGAACCTGTACTCCTATGGTTAAGGCTTTTCCAACCTTACACTGCCCCCATCTCCACTAACCATTCCGTCTTCTAGACCTTTAATGTGCAAAATCTCTATTCTTTGGTACAGGTGTGTACAGTGTAATTTGGTAACTTCAGTCATTACTTCCTCCCCTCCCTCCCCTCCCCTCCCTCCCCCCTCCGCTCCCCTC
>PVIH01021183.1:0-30399 GCA_004025045.1 Sigmodon hispidus | reverse complement strand
GAGAAGAGATGGAGGGATGGTGGAGAAGAGATGGAGGATGGTGGAGAAGAGATGGAGGATGATGGAGAAGAGATGGAGGGATGGTGGAGAAGAGATGGAGGATGATGGAAAAGAGATGGAGGGATGGTGGAGAAGAGATGGAGGATGATGGAGAAGAGATGGAGGGATGGCAGAGAAGAGGAAACAGCTGGTGGCCATGACATATGGGTAGCTGCCTTCAGATGAAAAGAAAAAACTACAGAACTTAATGTTGGGGGAGGGGAGTTTGGAAGAAAAGAAGATGCTGAGCACAGAAAGGGGGCTAGGGAGAGATGGCTACCTGGCAACTGGTGACCTCATATGAGCATTCCTGTGTGCCTGGTCACAAGATTTCCTGACTCTCTCCATCACCTAAACAGTTACCCTGGTGGAGAAGACTCTGGAATCACAGTCACCTTATCCTCCCCACCCCCACCTGCCAATGTTCCCAGCTTCCTTGCTGATGGCTAGCTGATCCTGAGGAAACATAAGACCCCCATACACACTCCACAGGCCTCTGTGGTCCCTGCATCTCTCCCACAGAGCGGGGAAGCTATGGTTTATGAAAGAGCCTGGAGTTTGCTGTTTGTTATGTTGTGAACAACACATAATCCTGAGCCTTGGGGAACTTGCAATTTGGCTGGAAACTGAAAGGTCAATACTTTAAAACTGAGTATACAGAGCCTGTAAACTGTGATAAATGGGAGAGCCGGTGAGGAAGAGGCTCTGAGCTCCAGGCAGGGCAGACAGCAGGTTCCGAGGGTTGGGGGCAGAGAAGAATAAGAAACCTCCATGGGGAAACTCAGTCTTTCCAGAGTCCTGCAAGCTGGTAGGAAGTAGAGGGTCCTGGCTTTCATTTCTCCCCTCCCCCACAGCTCAGCTCTGGTTGCCCTCTGAGATGATTAAAACCAAAAGAATTTCAGTGTCTGGAATTCACTTTTCACCACGATGCCTTTTGCTTCTTCTCTCTCCTGCAGTTTTTCTCTTGGGAGCGCTGTTTGCTTCACGCCTTTCTTCTGGCTCTAAAGCGATCCCCACTGCACACCAATTAACTTTGTTTTCATTGGGGGGGGGTGTTTCAAGGGAGGGGGAGTTGGTTGTCACAGGCAAAGGGGAAAGAGGAAGGATGGGCGGAGGGACCTTGATCTTGCTGGTTAAAATTCCCAGAAAAAAAAAAAAAAGAGACGAAATAGCTTTCAGAGAAAGAAATCTGTCAAATGTTTATATTCCCACAAGACTGCAAAACCTTTTCCTAGACTAAAGCTAAAGTTCAGAGAAAAGGCAGAGCGGGCTTTTTCAGGGAGAAGATTTTATCAACATGAACATATAAGCACCCACACCCTTGTTGGGGGCTCCACATACCATACGGGCCAGGTCATCTGTCACCAGGACAGTGCCTGTGAGGCAGTGCAGTAGTCAGTATTTATATGTATCTGTATTAGTAGTGGGGGGATGTGGATATATGTATGAGTGTGTGTGGAGTGAAGAAAGTGTATGGGAGAGTGTAAGAAGTACGTGTGAGGTATGTGTATGGTGGGGAGGCATGAGTGCGTGCACAGGTGTTGTGTTCCTGCACATCTTACCCCAAACCCATATCAGATCTAAAAATGTATTAACATATCTGCTGCCCCCTTGGGTCCTGAGCAAAAGTTGCTTCTCCTGGGTCCCTAGCTGGCTCTCTGAGACCAGCCTTTCTGACAGTGACTCACAAAACCAAACAGAAGATCCAAGGTCTTTGATGAAGCCTGGATGGCAGTCAGGAAACTGTGCAGCCATAAAGTGTCTTAGAGAATGAATGACCTTCTCATTTTATGCTAAGAGAGCCCAAGTCGCAAAGGTCACTCCTTTAGCCCCTATCTATACTCACAGCTCAGTGCTATTTCCACAGTGCCTCCAAATGTAGCTTTTCTTATTATAGTGCCCAGGAAATCAGAAGTTTTAAGCCTTCTTCGACTTGGGCTACACAGGCCCCTGAGGCTCAAAGCTGATGCCCTTAGTGGGAAGCAGCCTCAGCCAAACCACTTGGTTTATAGAGAGGAAAGAAAACTGCAGTGGGTCACGGTGACGAAGCCGTTAGCACTCTGTCTACTGGCACACGCAGAAGGGGTGCAGAGGGAGGCTCTTAATCCCACCCTACAACCAGGAAATGGAGAAAGCCCTTTCTTACCAGCTTTATAGAAATGGAATGGGCCATACTGCCCTTTGCTAGAGGCTAGCTGCATTCATCTGTGTTAACAACAGTGGAATAAACAGCAGCTATCTCTAGCTAAGAGTGCCTACCAGGCCAGAGACTCTAGTCTATATGTTAAACAAAACGGTCTCAAACATTTCAAAATTCTCATTTACCAAAAGGAAACAGATTTGGAGAGGTCTTAATGTAATGATGGTTAATGGCAAAGTAGTAGAAACCCATGCATTTCATCAAGCAGACCAAAACCAGCAGACCACGTTCATGGAAAAGAATCCTTATGGGAAAGCCTTCTTCAAGACCGGCTGAGGCCCAGGCCACAGAGACTTGTTTTACGGGGGAGGGTTGTTTTGTGTTAAATAAACTTTATTATATAAAAGACTTGCAAATAAATAAAAACATCACACACCAAAATTAGCCAGAACCAAAGTCTACGAAACACAATGAACTTATACTGTCAGACTTGGCATTTGAAGTAGAAACTGTGAAGCTTCCCATTAGATTTCACACTTTCCAGATCTAATAGATTTTATGGACTTTTCCACCCCATCCACCCACAAATGCACAACAGAATTAGAACAACAACAACAAAACCCAATTAACTTTATATTCTCTTTCATAATTTGTGCCCATTACCTTCACTGAAGCCTTTCTCATCCCTTTGTATTTACCTTTCTTCTTTGGCTATACTGTACCCATGGAATATTTGTTTATAATGTATATGTATGTATTGTTTCCTAGATCTTCAATATAAGAGAATCAATACGTGGTTTATTTCTTCCTGCAAGTGTGTGACCTCACTTGATATTATACATTCCAAAGCCTCTGTCCCCATGCAAAGTTCTTAACTTCACTTTTTTTTTCAGCTGAGTAGTATTTTATTTTTTATAGATAGCAAACTTTCATTATCTATTCATATTCATCTGTTTCTGGACAAGTAGCTTGGTTGAAAGTCTCTGCTGGAGTCAATAAAGCAGCAAGCGGTAAGCATCAGACTTGTCCAGGAACGAAATGAGGTCCAGATAGGGACACCTGCCAGAGGTTTGTGCCCCAGTCCACTGCCACGACGGATTCACTAGCTAACGTCTCTCCCTCGTGCCTCCCATGTGCCACCTGAATGTGTATCTGTTATTTACCTAGGGGTTAGAAGTACAAGGAAGCCTGATGGTCAGGTGCTGGCCTATGGTCCAGAGGCCTCCACAGGACAGAGCCCCCTTCCTTGTGTCTTTGCTCCAGCTTTGCTATCAAGCTTGGACTTAAACTTCACATAGCTTGGGCCAATGAACCCAGCAGAGCACAGGAAGTCTTCTCATCTCTGAGATGGTGTAGTTAACATATTGAGACCCACAAGGCACAGACCCCAAGTGAAGGTGACGAGAGAATGTCCAGACCTTCCATCCATCTGGTCACGCTATTGAATGCCCACTGGCTGTTCATTCCCACAGCTTCAAACCCTAGAGTATGACCCTCTCTTTCCAAAGAGAAGAGTTTTCACCGCTGGTTACCAGTGTTACAACCGCCTCATTTGTCCCCACCTTTCAGAGAGAATAACCTCCCTCAGCTTCCTCTACAGTTCACCCTAAGCTTTGTGGCAATCTCATCTGCTGTGCCCCAGAATGGGTAAAAGGACCTACAAGATATTACTGAGTAGAGAAAGACCATCACCAGAGGAGGTTTTGCTGGGCATTGCCAGCCTTCTGCCCAGTGGCAGGGCCCTGATCCTGTGTCCCCTAACAGACCCGCATGTCCCTCCCTCTGGCTGCTCCTTCCCTGTCCTTCTTCACCTGTCTCCCATGTTGCCACCTCCCCCACCTTCCTCCAGCATGTGTCTATCTGCTCCCCCCCCTTCCCATCCCCTCCATGCTGCTGCTGCTGCTGCAGGCTTAGAGCAGGAGGTTATGAAAATGAGCTTCGTGCCCAGGAGACTGTAATTATCTGCTAAGTGTGAAAGCCAGAGTGATTAATTAAGAGATAATAAAAAGAAAAGGAGGGTGAGAGGGGGGCCTCGCCACTTCCCTTTGATGATAGAACCTGAGGTGAGCCAAGCAATTAGGGGAATCTTTATCGAGAGTTAGCTGTAATCCACAAATTATTAAGCACCAAATGCTTCAAGAGAGCCAAGCATTCTTGCCTAGTGACAGACAGAGGACAGCAGGATTAAGAGGGCTGAGAACACCCGTCCAGGGACAGGGAGAGCCAGAGACTGGGGCTAGCAGCTGTCCCAAGCCAGGCCACAGTCAGCGTCTGTGGGGCGCTTAGCTCATGGCTGTCTTCCTGCCCCTGAAAAAGGGCGAAGCCAGGTGGCCCCTCGGCTCACTGCATTCCTCTCTCCATGGTCCAGTCCTTCTTCTTGCAGGCTTCATATCCCATCCCATTGTAAAGGAGAAGGGGCCGTGTGGGAAATACATCCCACGGGCACTTGATATAACTAACCACTGCAGGGACCACACCACAGCTACCAAGTCTCAGAGCTTCTCACTACACATCCCTAACTAGTAGATCTCCCTGGGCCTCATGTTTCTTCTACCTTTCAAGGTAGTCTCTGTGACCTCTCTCCCAAGTCAGTCCTCTGTCTCCTTCCCAGCTGGGTCCATTATCTCCCCACCCACCCACCCCGCCGTGCCATCTCTCCATTCTTCCCAGAGCTTTTTCCTACCTGGCCATGACCCAGCTCCAGTATCTCTTTCTATCTTCTATGCGGCACATGCACGGTAGATACTTTCTCTGCCCACATCAGTGGGCAAAGCTGGGCTCAGGACACTCCTGATTTCAGCAGCTCTGAACTAAACAGGCTTCCCCCACCCTGCCAAGTTCCTTTCCTACTAGCCAGGCTTCAGCAGCAGGCCCAGTTCCTTTCTCAGCCTGGCCTCTTGTAGAAGGAGTTCCTCCAGTCAGTGGGAAGGTGCCTCATCTTTCCAGCCCTGGCCAAGGACACTGCCTGCTGGCAGCCCTGTCTGACCTGTATAGAGAACGTCTTGGCTCCCACGGAGCCTGGGAGAGGCTTACTGCTGACCTCTCAGGCCTTGCTTCTCAATAAAAGGAGCATGCCATGAAGTTTGAAAAGCTGATGGGGAAAAAAACATTTATCCAGATATAGAGAGTACTGTAGGTGTATTCAGTTACAACCTCTAATTACAGTTTCCATTCGGAGCAGAGAAGGTTCTGGGTAGACACAAAGAACTTCCTATTTGCTGGGAACCGTCAGATATGAGAGGGAATGAGTGGACAGTGCTAATAAAATGCTTTTCTCTTCAAAAAGGGGCCAAACACCGATTTCCAACTTTCCTTGAATTAGTCCTGCCTCAACAGAGGCATCTTGGGAGTCTGAAGATGGTGGTCTTGAAGGAACACCACTGTTTTGCATTCTTTTTTTTTAAAAAAAAACTTTATTTATTTATTTAATTATTTGCCTTGGTGTTTGCCTGGAACTGGAACTACAGACAGTTGTTAGCTGCCATGTGGGTGCTGGGAATCGAACCTGGGTCCTCTGGAAGAGCAGAGGGTGCTCTTAACCTCTGAGCCATCTCTCCAGCCCCCTGTTTTGCATTCTTAACCGCAAGTTCTTTCTCTGTCCCACGAAGCCATATCCGATCGACTGCACCCCCCTCCCCATATCTTGGAAACTCCCTATGCTGATGCTGCTAGTCACTAATTACCCTTGAACTTGTAAAGCCCTGCATGAACACCAGTTTCCTGGGGTATAAGAGGAAGCAAGAGAATCAGTGGGAGGGGCCTGCCTGCCAGTAGACAGCATCCATTCGTGGGAGAAGGCAGGAGACTGAGTGGGTGTGGTCTGGAGGCTGAGCATCTCTTACATCTCGTGAGAGTGAGAAGCTGGCCTGTTCAGAGATGATTCCCACTGCTCTTCTACAGCCATATCCAGGTAAGCCACAGCCTCTCTTCTCTCTCAATCACACACCTTGCTCCTAATCCAGTTTTCAAGCCAAAGCCAGCAAATGTTAACGGCCAGAAGCTCTATCAAAATGTTTCTCCCAAACCTCCCACGATGAATCATGAGAACTCAAAAAGAGGTGGAAATCACTGCTCAGACATGGGAGAGTTCCAGCAACACACAGGCTTGGGCTTTCTACCCTTCAGTAGGAAGCTGGGAGGACGGCATAGAGGTGGGGCTAGAATCGGGCAGGTGACAGGAAGGAAGCCTGCTTCCATATCAGCCTTCCTAAAACTATCATACCAACCAATGCCTTTGAATCAATGACACATCCAGCTGTTTTAAAAGCAAGCTTTGCTCTTGGATTGTCTTAGATGACAGATGAAAGCATCCCTTCACACCTCCACGCAGTACCAGCATCACCAAGGAGCGGCAATACAGAAGCTGCGCCCCACCCCAACCCTGGTCCTTCAGAGCTGAGCTGAGGCTTCCGGAAGAGATGGGGTCTGACGTGATAGTTAAGTCTACTGTCCTGCAATGACTCTTCCAGAATGTAGATTACCTAGAAGTAGGTGGATAACAGTTTTCTCTTTTAAAAATGAAGGAACCATGGCTCACAAAGGGTAAAAGGCTACTCAATCTCCAGACACAGAACACAGCCCAAATTCTACATAAAGCTGGTGCCACCCTCCAGGCTCCCCTTCACTGGAACCCCAGAGTACAGAGCGCAGGAGTTACCACGCCACCACTACTACAGAGGCATCTGACTCTTCATTGTTCCGCTCTCATTCTATTTATTGTTTTCCTTCTTGGGTTTGCCTTGCACTGTGAACCCTGAAAAATCAAGCACTGTGCATTATTAATATGGTTTAGTAAGAACCAGACACTTCTGTTTCATACATCATTTCATCCAATTCCCACAATCACCCTGGGAGGCAGGAACAACCATCTGCACTCATAGATGAAGAGGCCAAGGCTAAGGAGCACACAGTAACATCTCTAGCAAAAAGGCTGTTACTCCTACAGTCCCTTGGTTAGGGGGTCCAAGGAGACTCGGGGTTCCCTGTTTCTAGAGAGTAAGCCGTGCTACATCAAGACCCTGGAGTGAAACTGAGAGTGTATGCAAACCTCTCAGATGCAGATGTTTTCCAACTTCTCCATGTTCTGCATAAATGGAGCACAGCAGTGGTACAGAGAGTCCAAAAGCCATTTCAGCTTGCCTGAGCCATGCATTATAATTATTTATTATTTTTACAATGTCAGATTTCCCTTTCTAGTTATTTCTGGCTCACACTAGCAATTAAAATGGTATTGCATTCTCACTTCATTCACTGACCAGTGAAGGTAGATGTTCCCAGATGTGCATTAATTCAACATCATCCATAAAGAAGGTGATGCTGGAGTGAGTGGTGCTCATTTTTGTCAGCATAGCCACAGCAAGTGTGGAAGAGAGGGGGCTTTGTGGGAACTCTGGAGATCCTCATTTCACAATGCAGTCAAGCTGGCAGACGTCCTCCAGGAGTTGGGAGTAGAAATGGAACCAAGCCACAAAGCAGTGAGTGGGTAGGCTCCTGGGGCTGGGGATTACAGCAAGCGAATCTCACCGTCTAAGCAGAAAGTCCTTAGTTGCTTAAAAATGAGGATGAGGAAAACCTCAAGATTTCCAAAAGTTCCCACCAGCCAGCCAGGGGTTTCTGTTGCTTAGAAAATGCCTTCCGCTCCTTTCTGCTTTCTCTCCCTCTAGGTCATCTCTTCCTTCTCTATAATAAACTCTAGGTTAAATGAAGGAAGGGAATGAGGAGAAACAGTTAAAAGTGCCTGGTAGTGGGGCAGTGCTGGGTAATGGAGCACATAGGGCTCCAGGCTGTGCATGGAGAATTTGGAGACAGGGAATAATAATAAAAACTCAGCTAAGCTAATTAGGAGGAGAAAGTTAATTTAGAAATCAGCTCTAGTGGGCAGGAGTAGGGGTGTGGGGGGAGGGAGTGGACAGGAGCTTGGGAGACTCCAGGACTCAAGGGGATTTGACAGAAACTGCCTTTGTTCTCAGGCAGAATGAAGACTCAGTCCTGGGGGTTCCACGGCTCTCTTCTGGAGCAGGGGTACAATCCAGGACTGTCCAGAGTCAGGCTCGCCCGATGCCCAGCACTCCAGCAAACCACAAGGCCTCAGGCAAAGCAAGCCGTACAGCTCTTCCCTCCCCTGCCCTCCTCTCCCCTCCCCTCCCAGCTTCAGCAACCACCAGGAAAAACAGACTCCAGCATTTTTCACATTCTTCTCTTAAAACTTCTGCCTTACAGGACAGTCTGTGTTTACAGATCCATCTCCCACACCCGGCTTAGAGCAGCTCAAGGACACCGACTAAATCTCACCTTTTTAACCCTGAGGCCTAGGACCACCACAAAACAAAAACACTAATGTCTGTTGTTTATGGCTCTCCTCCTCAGGGCCCCTCTGCTTCGGTTCCCACTGAAATCCTGGAGTTTTCCTCCTTGCTGAGGCCCTAAGAAATTCTAAGTAAAGGGAGCTAAGGCTGCTGGCCAGCAGAAAGTCTAAGATATATCACAAGAGTCTTCTCTCTCAACTCTGGATGGTATAGACTATGCCCAGCCTCTGAGCAGCTGGTTCAGATTCTTTCAGCTCCAGGTATCTGTGTAAAAAGGCTCTCCTCTTCCTTACCTTTGCTGAACTTTATCATATGCCGAAGGGCCTCCACCTCCCAGTCTCCAAATTTAGGTTACAGATTGGAAACTTCCAGTGACATTCTTATAAGGGTTTCTGTTCACTTCTGCCTAGTCAAATCGATTTTTTTATTTATGTGTTTTATTATTATTATTATTTTACCACAGGGTTTACAAGTCTCCATAGCGGCTCTACCAGGTTAATAGAGGAAGGGATGATTATTCAATGAAACAGGGATCCTAACGTGTTTTTAGCCTACTCTTCATTTAAAACCCAGAGGAGCCAAGACTCAAGAGGCAGAGGCAGAAGAGCCTAGAGTTTGCAGCCCACCTGAGCTACAAAGTGAGACATGTCAAAAGAAGAAATCCCAGAATCAGTTGGCTTCATGCTGGGCTGTCAGTGAGCCTTCTAAGCCTTGGGGTTTTGACAGCAGTCTCAGCCTGAGATCCCCTGCATCCTCCTCCTCAGTGCCCACCCCCCAACTACACTTGCACACCTGCCCAGCTAACAACTTGACTTGGAAAGGTGGACCTATGGGAATAATCTTTCTCTGCCTGCTACATACATATCTGTCCCTAACTCTAAGGCCACTTTTCCCAGAGAGCCCTCCCTGACCACTGCAGCCCATAGCAAATTCCTCTGTACTGAATGCTCCAGCTCTAACTATAGTACCCTTTAATGTCATCTTACACACACACACCAAGTCTGTGTAGTTTGGGGTTTTAGTTTCTTGAAAAGAAAGAACTACATACTTTTTAAAAAAGATATTATTCCACACAATTTGTACCATTTTCCAAATAATTACACTAGAATTTTAAAAATCAGTTGTCCCCATTTTGTGGAAGACAAAACTGAGGCCCATGGGGTTGAATAATTTCACATAAAAGATAAAGACTCTTAAGAGTAGACAGAGAGTATCTTACTCATCTTGCAACACACAATCTATCCATGTGCTATATAATGATAGGATTCTAAGCTCAGTCAGGGATTGCATATTAGCATGACTTCTGCCATCAAGCTTCGAACCCACCCTAACCCTTTAATGATGTTTAGAGTCAGTGAGAAAATACCTATACCCAAGGAACCACAGATTCCATCACCTGGGAGTAGAATCTTACCATGTGCAAATACACATAATGATGGTAACACAGCTGGTGAAACAACCCAAAGATATATCTCTCTGAAGGCATCTCCACCATCAGTCCATACATGACTGGACAGTTCTGACCATTAAGCCTGGCCTAACTGTACATTTCTGGTAAGGGAGAGAACTAATTCTGTGGGGTTCCCCTCCCCACCCTCTAGTTAGGATATACTTCTCATATTGCCTCAGAAGGAAATGCAGGCCAGAGAAAACAAGAACCTTGTCCTAAAGAAGAATTTATGATTCTTAAGCCAAGTTAGGGAGCTGGAGAAAGAGATAACACACGTAAAACAGCTTCCTGAAATAGCCCTGCTGGGCCCTGAGTGCTACATGAGAGTCAGAGAATTCTGCTTTCCCCTCTCTGCCTCAAAACTCAGGCCCCATAGCCGTCTGGGAGATTCTGACAGGACCTTCCCAGAGCTCAGACCCAGAGTGAAGCAGCAGTATTATCTCCTGGAAAACTAACGGTGTTTGCTAGAGATTTCTAGCCCAGATTTAAGACCCTCCATCTTGAAGAGGGTGGCTGGCTGCGAGGCCCATTTATTTCAATACCATCCCAATTTTGTTGAATGGGCTTGAGAAGGAGCAGAGATGGATGAGCACTGCAGTCCCCAGAGATGAGAGAGGTTAATAAAAGTTGCTGAAGAAATTAAATGTGTAGGAAGGAGACACTGCGAGCGCCTTCCACATGGGAGAAGCTGATAGACAGAGGGAGAGAGGAACAGAAAGAAAAATGATGTTCAGAGGCACCCAGAAGCTGCAGCCTTCATCCTGGGTGCTGTAAGAACTCAATCAAGTTCACACTGCCTGAAAATCAAGAATGGAAAGTTTAAGAGCTGAGGATGAAAGACACAGAGCGGGCAGAGCCAGAGAGCAGGGAACTCAAGGGCCCCAGCTTCCTCAGCCCGGCAATGTGCACATCTATCAGAGAGGATATAGAGCATGCAACACAGGATATAGAGAGAGGATATAGAGCATGCAACACACACACACACACACACACACACACACACACACACGCACTCAGGAGGGCTACTATGGCTGGGAAGAAGAATGGTGAAAATGGACCCTTTTTTCCCCTCACACCAACCAGTGCCATGGTGAATCAAAGGGCCAGAACAGGCATAGGTTGCACCCACAGGCTTGGGTGCAGCAATACTATTAGAGGCAAATGCATACAGCCTGCAGGAGTGTCTTTCTGGGATCTAATCCCATCCACCATCCTAATACTTGGTTTTCATCCTGACTCTGTCTGTGTCTTAGACAATCTGTTTAACCTACCTAGGTCTCCAATGGTCCATCTATAAAATGGGAATAACACCTGACTATTGTATGCAGAACACAAGTAGTCTTCCCCAAGTGTGCATGCCTTCCTTCTCCATCCTCAGAGCCCTTCTGCATCAAGACTCCAGGACTGACTGACTGACGCTCTCTACTCCCCAGTCTCACATTTCAAGATCAAGAACACAACAACCTCTTTCTGCTCCTCCACTGAAACCCCCAGCCTTTTCCAGGTCAAAACCTCCTCTGAGAGACTGCCAAATTGACTGGCCTGCAGCCCTGGGAAGAGCTGGAAAGCAAATAGAAGGCAGGAGGGTGCAGACTCTCATGGAGTATCTTCCCTGCCTTCAGAGAGAAACACCTTCCAGAAATGGAGCGATAGTGAGCCGTGACTCCTTGTCACGTCCTCCACCCCTTTCAGAAGCCATTGAACGTCTCTGGAACTCCATTTTCTCCTCTACTAAATGGAAAAATAACAATGATCCTGCCTATATCACATGATAATCTATCAAATGTTATGGCACATGTGACAGCTACTAAAATCTGAAAGCATTACATAGTTACAAAGCCAGGAGACAGACGGGAAGGGGGGGGGGCCTCGGCCTGTAGCTTAGTGATAAAACACTTGCCTAACCCAAGGCTTGATTCCCATCACACAAGCCCCCCCCCCCAAAAAAAACAAACAAACACACCTTATAACATAGGAGGAAAGAGACTGGGGTAACACAAACCTCTTTTTGACAGGGGCTACTATTTTACTCCCAATACTGATATCAAATCCAGGATAACTAGGGGTAGCCTAGCATTCCTAGTGAGAAATTACAGATAATTACACAGCCTATCTCAGAGGACTGTTGTATGGAACAAGACAGTGGGCCCAGGTTCTCTTCCTGTCTAATAGAGGTTGCCAACACAGATAAGCTCTGTAGAGACATAAAAGGCTTGAGTCAGGGTGGTAACACTCCAGAGATGGCCTTCAGTGAGTTGTTTAACCTCTCGGTTTTGGTTTTCTTATCTATGAAACGGCAGGAACATCAATTCTGAAAAACGCACAGCAGGAATTCAGTGGAAGGTAATGCTGACACCTTGGTATATGGCTGACCTTCCATGATCCCTTTCAGTGCATTGGGCCAGGCAAGTCCAGAGGAAACCAATAGAAAAGCAAGGCTAAGCACCTCCAGGAGCTGAATAGACACCTAAGTTTCCAGCCTCGGCTGTGCTACAGCCCTACTGTGCTACAGCCCTGCTGTGCTACAGCCCTACTGTGCTACAGCCCTGCTGTGCCTACAGCCCTGCTGTGCCTACAGCCTCGGCTGTGCTACAGCCCTACTGTGCCTACAGCCCTACTGTGCCACAGCCTCTGCTGTGCCTACAGCCCTACTATGTCTACAGCCCTGCTGTGCTACACCCTCTGCTGTACCCACAGCCCTACTGTGCCTGGTTTGGAGGCTAAAGGCAAGAGGGCACAGGCTGTCCCCTTCTGCACTGAGTGCATCAACCCTTCCATTACTACCACTCATCAGAATCAGTTTGAAGGGAAATCGAAGGTCCTCATGTATAAAGCCATGGATTAGAATGTCCAGGCTTCATATAAGGAACAAACACAAGACTATAAATCTTATCTGGCAAGTAAAGCCCTTTTAACAAATAACCAGCAGATTGCCATATCATAAACTTTGAGATACTGCCTAACACATGTTAGATTGTATGAAAGAGTAACCCAAAAATATAAGGCAGAATCTCAAAATTTTTTTTTTAGTTTAAAGGCTACTGCCTTGATAAAACAATTTCCTTCTCCACACTTACTCTACCATGGACCTGTTTAAAAAAAAAAAATCTGCCCCAGCTGAGAGCCAGTCCCTGCTGGCTGAGGGGTGTCTGGCAAAGCAGAATAGTGTAGGTTTTGGAATCAGCTGGTTCCTAAAACTCCTACCTTCCATATCTGTACCTCAGTTTCCATCTAGGAAAGAGGAATGAATTTCCCAGTCTGTCTCGGGGACTGTTGTACAGCTTAAGTTAACATGCATTTAACGCCATTAGCATGAGAACTCACAAAGTGAGCTGTGCTATTTTCTCACACAGAAACACCATCCACTACTCATTCCCCCAAAGCTCCAACTTTTCTGGTTTGCTCACCTCTCATGTCCCTTCTGCAGAGCACCAACCAGGAGGAAGCTGAAGCGTGTCTTTTAGGTATTTACCTCAGCCAGGTTCTATCTCTGAGAAGAAGTTCACTGACTTACTGAAGCCAAGGACCAAAAACCCAAGGAGTTGGAACTGGGTAACAAAGAGAACCATAGCAGGAGAATAGAAAAGGCTGTCAACTCAACATCTGTCCTCTTCCATTCAGACACAATCATAGCACAGTCACAGAACACCTCTGTGCCAGACATACTCCATAGATTAGTATATGCTGATAATCTATGAATTAACATATATATGTACACACACACACACACACACACACAACATGGGAGAACTGAATGCAAGCCTCTGATTTCTCCTATTATTTATTTATTTATATGTTATATTATGTATTTACTGGGAACTTACAATTCAGCTTTGACTGGCTTGAAACTTGGTATATGCAGTCCAAGCTGGCCTTGAACTCAGTGTCATCCTGTCTCAGCCTCTTGCATACTAGGATTCCAGGCATACCAGGCTGAGACTGTGACATCATCACCACTTAATATGACCCCCCTCCTGCACTGCGGCTCACTCATCAATCAGTTATTAAGGGGCAATGACTACATGCACAGCACAATGCCCTGTGGTGTAGCATAAGAAAGATGTGAAGACTCTTTGAGATCTCCAAGGGATCTCAAAGAAGGCTTCCTCAGAGTGCAATTCTCTACAAGCATGGGGTAAGCAGAGGGCTTCATCACCCTACCCTACTGGAAAGGCAAAGTGGGGCCAGCTAGCCATCCAGTGGCAACAAGGAGCAAAGGTTGGAAGAACTGAATGCCACCTCCTTCCTGTCCTGCCTGGGTGTTGCAGATGCATCCCTGTGGCACCCAGTACTCGCACCCTGTCTCCCTCTGAGTTGAGTAGAGGATGAAGATAGAGTCCAGTCCAAGTCAGGGACGAACATAATGGCTTGATTTCCACCAGCTTCGACTACCTCTACCAGCTCAGTACCCAGCTTTGGGAAGAAGTAGGACATTCAGAGTGTGTGGTGTGCATGTGTGTGCAGAACAGGCTCACTGTTCTGCCAGGATATAACTGTGCACAGGGAGCTAAATGCTGGAAACATAGGAGGCCCTTGGGCCTCTTTGTTTTACCCCTTAGTCTCCTTGGAGCAAAGGCGAACAGACAGGAGCTGGGGAGGGGGAGAGCAGGAGGGGGCACCAGAGGAACAGATTTTTCTCCTGCAGCCGGAGCCACCAGCCTCTGGAGGCGGCTCCCACTGGAGCCACCCTGTCATCCCACATTGCTCTGATTAACTACAATCCTTCCTTTTCAATTTCTCCTCCCTGAGACTAGGGAGGGAGAAAAATCTCTTAGAAAATGAATAAATATTTCAATTTCCAGCGTAATCAGTCTGGGGAGCTGGGGCGTGATGGACACAGCAGCGGGGGAGGGGATGATAATGGTTTTCATTTAGATAAGATACAGAAAATTATTCAGTAAAAAAATGAAAATAGATGACGCCCATTGAAATCTTTTAAAATACAATTTTTATTCCTCAGCTAGGCTGGATTTCCCTCCCTTTCCTAGCTCTCCTGGGTTCTCAGTTCACTTTTCACTCCACCCTCTGCCTTCAACTCTCGGCTCACCCACCGCGTGCCCTCCCTCCCTCCCTCTCCCGGCCGGCCTCCCCAGGTCCCCCACTTTCAGGCCCTCCTCCCCAGCCCTTAGCAGAGTGTCCCCCGAAGACTCAGTGATTTCCTTTCCTTCCTGGCTCCTCTCTCTCTGCTTCCCCTCCCCATGACCCCAAAATATGCCTGCACCCTTGTACAGGTCTTGCTTTCATCTCTGACAGAGTCAAGAAGGCTGGGGTTCAGCTGCATTCCCTAACCACACCCACCCACAAAGAAGGAGGGGTACATGGCAAGCATTTTTTTTTCTGACCTTCTATCAGTCCAGATTCAAGCTACATGATTTTCTTGTTTGCTAACTGCAGCTTCCGTTTCTTAAAGCTCATTCTATTTCACTGGCATATGAACGCTGCAAGAGCTGGGCAGACAGAAGACTGCTCCCAACCCATCAGAACCCACACAGCTGCCCCTCACCCGCCATGCTCTCCTCCTCCCCCTCTCTAGCAACCTGGCCGAACAAAGTCAGAACTTAACTTATCTCCCCAACTTTCTGCCAAGTGGCCAACCCTGAGGCCAGGTTCTCTTTTTCCTCCACTTCTGCTGTCATAGCATGGATGTGTGCCTTCCCACGTTCTAAGAGGCTCCCGGGGCTCCGGTGAAGAAAGGTAAACAAGACCCCTGAACTAAACCAGGTTTGCCTTCAGAGCTGGAGAGGAGGGCTAGCAAAGAGGGGAGAGTCCAGTGAAACACTCAACCCCCTAGACAGAACACAGAACACAGAACACACCACACACACACACACACACACACACACACACGCGCTATTCAGGAGAGGAGGAAGAGAGCTGGCCAATGCCTGAGGCTCTTTCCAATCGGCAGCTTCCCTCTTCCAAGATCACTCACCCACCCCAATGAGAGACCACCTCCATTTTGAAGACTGTACATCTCTGTAGGCGCCTGCCTATAAGAATGTCTGCCCAAGTTTCTTTGTTTGCTCTATGGCTGTGGTATGTGGAAGCAATTCTGTGTGAACAAATGTTATGTCTTATGAACATGGCATCATACATGTATATACTGTGTAAGTTTGATGCCGGAGTGTAGGGCTAGGTAAGTGTGTGTCGACTTGGGAGAGGAGCCTTCCTTCTTTAGAGGTGTCAATGTCTTTGTGTATGTGTCTACCTCTGTGTGTATGGGGGGGGTATTTGTGGGGATGTCTCCTCCATAGGTGAGTAGTGTGTCTCAATGTCTCTGTTTGAAGCTATTTGTGTGTCAATTTCTGTTACAGTTTGGGGGGGGGGGACACAACAGTATTAAATATTCCTTGGAGTCAGTCTGAGGAGATAGGATCCCATTCCCACAGACCCCAGACTTGGCTTGAGTTTGAACCGTTGGTTCCTTCACGGGCACCCAGAGCAGTGTACCTGAACACCTTCATCTTTCTCTCCTGGTTTACTTCCAACCTCTGCCCTGCCTCTTCCAAAGGAGCCCCAGATACCAGCACTTTCCTGACCTAACGTGAATGAATGCCTGGCCGGATCCACTCCCTTTCTCCTGATGAATCCAAACAGCCCTAGTGTCTGGACCTCCATCCTCACCCACAGCCTCCAGGGCTGGGGGCCCGAAAGCAGCCTTCCTTTGAGAAGCAACCCCAAGCAGTTCGCAGCCGCACTCCAAATGAAGGTGACTCTAGGCTGGATTGGGGTAGCAGGATCCCACAGCCTCATCTTCGGGAGCCTGCGTCCGTGCTTTCCACGCATTCCACCCCCCAAATCTGAAATCCCACCTCTTCCCAGCCTTTCTCTTGGCCAGAACCCAGGAGTCCGGCCCTGGGCCCAGGAGGTGGAGGGAGGGAACTGCCAGCGACTGGAGGAAAGACTTTGAGCACTCGGGTCCCATTTCTACTCGGATCTCGGCTTTCGTGACCTAAGTTCTCTGTTCTCCCGCGCAACCAGAGGAAGCAAGTTGGGCCGTTTCACCAAGAACTCCTTGGGTGTTCTCCGGGTGACTCCGCGCCCCTTTCCAGGACTCCCCAGCCCGAGGCTGGGACTTACCTTGCGAGAAAGTGTCGGAGAGAGTGAGGATCCAGATGAGGAGGCTCAGCATGCTGTCCGCCCGCCGCTGGGCCCAAGTCGGCGCGAGCCGGGCCGCCGCTGGCTCTCTCTCCTCCCTCCCGCCTTGCACACTCGGCGCACACTCGCTCGCCCCTCTCGCCACGGGCTCGCTCCGCTGGCCCCTCCTCTCGTCCCGCGCCCCCTAATAATTTCTGCCCTCCAGCTTTATCTCTCGGGGCCTCTCTCAACCTCCGCGCCGCTCTCTCCCTCTCTCTCTCTCTCTCTCCCTCTCTTCCCTCCCCGGCTCCCTCCCTCTTCCTGACGTCTGCTTTCCCTCCGACGGCGCCTCCCTCCACTGCCCTCCCCTGGTCCCCTAACGCGCGCGCACACACTCGCTCTGCTTGCTGGAACCGAGATGGGAGGAGAGCAAAGAGAAAGGAATTGAGGGCAGAGGCAAGGGGTGGGGAGGGGTAGGGAAAGCGCGTTGTCGCAGGCTCAGAAGCAGGGACCGCTGGCCCCGCGCCCCTCCGCCCCTCCGGTGCCCAGACCTACTTTTGCCCCCAGTGGCATAACTGAGCGAGCGGGGCATTGGGTGGCAGCCTGGGTTGAGGACGAACCTTTATCAATTGGGTAACTGTGTTGGGAGGGGTGTGCTTATGTCTTGGGAGGGGGAGTATCTTAAAATCTTTAAGATCTCTTTTTCCGTTCTAATCACACAGCCCAGAATCTAACCCCAGATGCCTAAATTAAGAATTCTCAATTAACTACAGAATGTTGGAGTGTGAGAAGCTTTCTCCCAGCCAAGAAATCCCAGGCTGGAGAAATCCTGAATCTGCTCTGAGCCCCTTCTGAGGGCTTCAGTCAGCCACGTTGAGGCCCGCTGGAGTCCCCAGCAGCCACGAAGAGGCGCGTTAACTCTTCCTTTGTTCATCCCAGACATCTATCTATCCGGAGGGAAAGCCAACCAACTCGATGGCTTTCTCTTGTGCCTCCCCGAAGGCTTGCCACAGAAGGCTGCCAGGGAGCGACCTCTAAGCACTCAGGGGCTTGAGATGCACTGGGGTGGAAAGGTGGAGAACCGAAGTGGAAGGGCATTGGTGAGGGTGGTCTTGTCAAGAGCCCAGTGTAAGTAGCCATCTCCTCTTGCAATCACTAAATAAATCTTGCTCCTGGGCTGCTGAGACTGACTGAAGCCTGGACCCTAGAGAACGAATATGGGGAAAATAATAGAAGCGTCACAGGAATTGCACAACTTTCCAATTATGCTGATCTAGAGAGTCTCCACCTCTTCCTTCTCAGATTCTCTAGATCGCCTGAGTCCTTAAAAGCTTCTGGCCAAAATAGCGTGATCTTCAGGCCTGGAACTAAGGTGCGTAGCTCTAGTGCCCTCTGCTGGTACGAGATGGCCACAGTTCCTCTAAAAATCTTTAAATTAGGCTGAATGAGTGGTCCAGGCACAACCACAACTAGGGGACACAGAACACACTATAAAAACAACAACAACAACAACAAAAGCCAGAAACTTAAAAGCTCATATTCAAAAGCATAATGTGTAAGAACGCAGCGAATTATGTTTATATTAAAGAATACTTGCATGCATAGGCAAAGCCACAATATAAAAACAGGGATATCCAGTTCAGAGATTAAGAATACCATTCCACACAGAGACACACACTGTTAAAAATATATACCAGCACTTGGACATGTAAGAGCTTTTAACTTATTAACTTATTAACTGGCCACTCGACAGGTATTTCTTTTGTGCTTAATATGGCTCAATCACAAAACTGAGCTTTCAGAATACAAATAAATTAATAAATATTATCTGGGTATAGTATCTGTAATCCTAGCTCAAGAGACAAAGGTAGAGAATTGACTTGGCAGCACGAAACCTTTAATTCTAGAACTTGGGAAGTAGAGGTGGACCTATCTCTGTGAGTGGAGGCCAGCCTGGTCTACAAAGGAAGCTCCAAGATGTAGAAGGCTCAAATAAAAGCCTCTTTTAAAACAAATAAATACAAAACTGGAAATTCAAGAAGAACCCAGGAACACAACCTAAATAATGACATCCTGACACAGAAAAAAACAAAACAAAACAAAACACAGAAATTCCCCCCTTTGGTGTTTCACTCGAAGCGGGGCATCTATAAAATTATAATTTACTAGGTTATGTTAAATGTTATGGGTGACAAAACAGAGGACTAGAGAAAGAAGTGATGTTTCTTATAAATGGTCAAGGAAAGCTGACCCCCTGGGTCAACAATGGAGACACCTGAAGATAGAACATAGCAAGTGGACAGACGCAGACCATGTTCCTCAGGTAAGGAAATTCTGCAAGTGAAACAGAATTTTACTCTGAACATGCTACGAAGAGTCACAGAAAGCAGTGATAAAATGCTAGAAAGATGTCCCCAGCAGCCAAAGAGTTCGCTTCCCTATGCCTTCTTCTTTGCCCTCTCCCTTTAAATACAAATCTCCACCAACTGGAATGAAAGAAACTCCCTTCTCTCATCTCCAGACTCCCCCTGCAAGCCTCTCAGCACAAGTCTGTCAGGGTCTCATGATTGGCTTGTATAAGACAGCACTGAGACCTAGTCCCCAAGGACGGATTGTTCTGGTGTCCCCCAAAGACAGCACTGAGACCTAGTCTCCAAGGATGGGCTGTTCTGGTGTCCCCCAAAGACAGCACTGAGACCTAGTCCCCAAGGACGGGCTGTTCTGGTGTCCCCCAAAGACAGCACTGAGACCTAGTCCCCAAAGGTGGCTGGTTCTGGTGTCACCCAAGCACTGCTAGTTTCAAACATGGAGGATGTGGCTTGGGTGAACATTATGGCGCTGAACACGCTTGCTTTCCAGGCGCCGTTCCCAGTGCGCTCACACATCCCCAGGACATCTCTCTACTAACATACCTGTGAGCATTACTGATCTTGCTTCACCTCCTCTTCCCAGGTCAACACCAGTGAAGTTCCCCAGCTTTGCTCCATTTTTATCTCTCTAACACCAACTGCTCACAGTTCTGTCTCAGCAGATTAACTCAGTCTCCTGGAGTTACTACATACCTTTCATCAAAGGAGGTGTCCTGAAGCTCAGTCTTCCAGTAACAAGAAGAGAAACCAGTGAGTCCCAACAGACTACGCATACTGCTTCTTTAGACAGGACGTCTACCTTCTCATTAAACTTTGAGTTCCTTGAAGGCAAGGACTGTCCCTGTCTCCTTAATCTAGAAGTTCCTGGGAGTACAGAAGAAGCTGGGTTTCCTTTCTTAATCACTGAGGTAGCAGAGTAGTTGAAAATGGGAAATAAGTATGGATGCTGGACCCCAGTGGAAAATTCTCTCCCTGATGTTTACAGACATAGGAAAGAAGCGCTAAGATTGTCATTCTCCAGCCTGGAAAAGAATCTCAGCCCTAACACAGTGGTTCTCAAACTTTCTGATGCTGTGACCCTTTAGTACAGTTCCTCATGTGGTGACCCCTAGCCACAAAATTATTCGTGTTGCTACTTAGTAGCTATAATTTTACTACTGTTATGAATTGTAATGTAAATATCTGAACTTCAGAATATCTGATATGCGACCCCTGTGAAAGGGTCATTCAACTCCCAAGAGGTTGTGACCCACAGATTGAGAAGAGCCCTCTAACACAAACCTCTGCCAGACTCCCTCTGGGTGAGGGAGCCCCAGAGGGCACGTTGCCTTTCTGTTATTCTCTGCCGCTGAGCCAAGCCAGCAGCCCAGAGTTTGGGGTATATAACCTTTCTCCAGATTCCTCCGATCTGGAGGCAGCTGTCTCTCACTGTGTCTTATATGTCCAATAGCTGCACAAATCCTTCCAGATGTTAAGTCTTGAGTTTCCAGCTGCTATAACAGTCCATTTGCTCAACTTTTCATTTTCTTTAAGCTACTAGCTTTTTATTTATATAGCAATGAGGCAGAGGCCAAGAATGCACAAAGGACACATTCTGGTCTCCACTGTGAGGGAAACATGATAAGCAGAGGGAGAAAAAGCATCCATTGAATCATCCTGAACCAAGGAGCCCTCAGTCCAATAGACCTGAAGTCTCTGTAGAGTACTCAGCCCTGCAGAAGGAGAGGGAACAGAAATTCTAGGCATTCAAACTGCTGCGTCCTCATCTCATATCCGCCGACTATGCTTGACATCGTGCCAAGAATTAGGGTCCCAGCAGTTGAAATGATATCTGCTCTTTCTATGTGTGCATGCAGAGAAAGCAGTCTATGGATGCTCAGCTTTCTGGTTCATTAAGGTATAGAGCTGTCGGGGGGAAATTCAGAAGAAGTTAGACAGCCCAGGAAGCCACAGTTAGTATGCGGCCACCTTCACTCAGCATCCTGAAGAAGCAAGCCAGAGACCCTGGGAGGAAGATGGTGTCAGAGCCCAAGTGAAGAAACAGCATGTCTATGAGAGGAGTCAAAAGGCCAGGCCCTATGTCAACTTGATTTGAATGTTAAATGCCCAGGACATCAGAGAAGTAGACCTTTCCAGATACAATTAAATCATGAATTCTAATGAAGGGTTTGGCAGGGAGCCTGATTCAAGGAAGTAGGTCATTGGGGTGTGTCCTTGTGCCTTAAGACTCCAGACCATTCTTGTTAATGATCTACTATGTTCCTATCTACCATGATGTAAACTGTGGTTCTTGGGAGAGATCTGCCTTACCTAGCATGGACTGGACCATTTGAAATCACTACAAGGGGCTGAAGAGATGGCTCAAAGGTTAAGAGCACTGACTTCTTCCAGAGGTCCTGAGTTCAATTCCCAGCAACCACATGGTAGCTCACAACCATCTGTGATGACATCTGGTGCCCTCTTCTGTACACTGTATACATAAATACATCTTTAAAGAAATCACTACAAAAGCAATCCTTTCCCCTTACAATCCTCTTCCCTTAAGTTTTTTCCCTCAGGAATTTGGTCACAATGACAATAAAACAAAAACATTGCTAGAGACCACCTACTATGAAAGGCTGAAATATTTAGGAATGTGAATGGATTGAAACTACTCTTGGATCTCAGAGCATGCCATTGGCTAAGACCCTTTCCTGTGTGCATCAGCATTGCCTGGGAACAACTGTCCTCCACTCCATACCTCTCATTTCAGTGCTTTGTATCTCAGTTCCACACAGGAAGACTATTTGTGTGAAATGGACCAGTTAACTCTTATTAGGTGTAATAAGGATTTCACTGTCTAAGCTTACAGGAATCAGGCTCTCTGCTTCTAGTAATTGGTCCATTGAGAAGACTTGCTAAGAGAGACAATGGGTTCAGAAATCCCAAACTGAGGGATTGTGGGAGGAGTGGGAAAATAGACATATTAGAAAGAGGTAGAAAGTAAAATGAAGTGATGACCCAAACACAGGCCTCAGGGCAGCGTGAGACTTCAGACACCTTGACGTCCATCTCCCGAAAGATGGTGAACAGATCTCACAGAGCAAGTGAAAGTGAGGAACCCAGGCCTCTCAGCTCAGCAGCCGCCCACTCCCACTTTCTACCTCTATATCCAAGCATCATTCCAAATATTCTATCAGCAGACATGGTCCTTTTGTGCAATCAACTCTGACTCTTGGATACTCTTATCAAGTGAGTGGGAACTGAGAAACACTGGGGAGGTTGCTGTGGAGATACAGTTTATATTCAATAAAAATACCCTGAAATATCAGAGCCAAGCCATGAAAGTCAGGGAGTGGTGACCCACACCTTTAATCCCAGCTCCTGGGAGGCAGAGATCCATTTGGATCTCAGTGAGTTCAAGGCCAAACAGAGCCAGGTGGTGATGGTACCCACACCTAATCCTAGCTCTAGGGATGCTGAATGAGGGATAGCTGGGTAGGAAAAAAATATATAAGGCAACAGAAGGCAGAAGTTCCCCGCTTTTGCCTGCATGCCCAGTCAGTCTGAAGACTTGTGGAGATAGGACTTCTCCCCAGCCTGAGGAGCTATAGTTTGTTCTCTGTCTTTCTGATATTTCAGGCTATTTTTATTGAGTACACCACCACATCCTCCTCTTTTCTCTTTTGAAGATGGGGTTTCTCTGTGTAGCCCTGGGTGTCCTGCAAATCGATCTGTAGACCAGGCTGGCCTGAAAGCCATGACCTCTCCTCCCTCATCTCCTTTGGTTTTAGTTCTCATCCCTTTTCTTTTTTCTTTTTTTTCCCTTACAATCACTTTAAATTCATTAATTTTATATATTCATCTTTATTGAAAATTTACATAATATATTCTGACCACAGTTTCTCCTCTTCCATCTCTTCCCAGATCTCTCCATCTTCCAACCAGCCAACTTCACGACTCTTTCTCTCCTTCTCTGGGAAACAAACAAACGAGCAAATCCAGAATTAACAAGAACAAAAAAGGCACAAGAAACACACACACTAAAAACACAAGTTTGCACTCTCACCAGCAATGGATAAGCATTCCCCTTTCTCCCACATCCTCACCAGCATGAGCTGTCATTTGTTTTGTTTTTCAAGATAGAGTTTTGTAAGTGGAGTTTTCTGTATTGCCAGAAACTCCCAAATACCTGGCAGCAGCTTCTCAAATTACCACATAAAGGTTTATATTAATTATAAATGATCGGCTGATAGTTTAGGCTTGTTACTAGCTAACTCTCACATTTAAATTAACCCATAATTCTTATCTATGCCTAGCCACATGGTTTGGTACCTTTTCTTG
This sequence comes from Sigmodon hispidus, assembly GCA_004025045.1. Taxonomy (NCBI): domain Eukaryota; kingdom Metazoa; phylum Chordata; class Mammalia; order Rodentia; family Cricetidae; genus Sigmodon; species Sigmodon hispidus. The sequence continues at coordinate 6,696 of PVIH01021183.1, read as the reverse complement.
GTACAGCATTTTATCTTGCTTCTCTGCGTTTGTCTGTAACTCCAGCGTCTGCCCATCTTCTTCCAAGCATTCTCAATTTAGCTTTCTCACATAACTTTATCCTGTTCAGCTATTGGCCAGTCAGCTACTTTATTAAATCAATCACATGACAGATCTTCACAGTGTACAAAAAAATTATTCCACAACAAGGTTTCTCTGTGTAACATCACTGGCTGTCCTGAAACTCTCTCTGCACACCAGGAGGCTTCGAACTCACAAAGATCTGCTTGCACCTGCCTTCTGAATGCTGGGATTAAAGGCATGCACCACCACTGCTGGGCAAGTCATTTCCTTTATTAATATATTTGCCATTCTTACTGGCATAAGATGAATCTTAAAGTAGTTTTGATTTTTATTTTCCTAATGACTAAGGATGTTGAACATTTCTTTTAAGTGTGTGTGGGTTTTTTTTTTTTTGCCATCTATGTTCTATCTATTGAGAATTCTCTGTGTAGTTTTGTACCATTTTTTAAATTGGGTTATTTAATTTTTTGATGTACACTTTTTAGAGTTCTCTCTATATTTTAGAAATTAACCTGCTATTATATGTGTAGTTTGTAAATGTCTCCTATTCTGTATCCTGTCATCTTGACTGAATGACAGTGTCCTTTGCTTACAGAAACTTTTTAGATTCAATGGGTCCCATTTGTTAACTATATAAGTCTTTGTACCTGTGTTACTGGTGTTTCGTATAGAAAGTCTTTTCTATGCCTATGGGTTCAAGGCTATTCCCTACTTTCTTTTCTGTCAAATTCAGAGTAGATAGCTTTATGTTGAGGTCCTTGCTCTGTCTGGAATTAAGTTTTGTGTGGGTGATAACTATAAATCTATTTGCATTCTTCTATGTGCAATCATCTAGTTTGACCAGTACTGTCTTTTCTCCAGTGTGTATTTCTGGCTTCTTTGTCAAAAATCAGGTGTCCACTGGTGTGTACATCTATGACTGGGTTTTCAATTTGAGTCTATTGATCAATGTATCTATTTTTATGTCAATGCCATGATGTTTTTACGACCACACCTCTGTATTACAATTTGAACTTGGGAATGGTGGAACCTCCTGCAGTTCTTTTATTGCTCAGGACTTTTTTAGCTACAGCAGATTGTTTTGTGTGTCTATACAAAGCTGAACATTGTTTTGTTGTTGTTGTTTTTCAATTTCTATGAAGAATTATGTTAGTATTTTGATGGGGACTGCATTAAATCTGTAGATTTCTTTTGATAGAATGACGATTTTACTGCATTCATCCTGCTAATCTAAAAGCATGAGAGATCACTGTTTTCTGTTACCTTCTGTCTTTTGTCAATGCCTTAAAATTTTTATTTTATGTCTTTCATTTTCTTTTTACTTATTTATTTTTTAAAAATGTTTTATTAAAAAATTTTTATTTTATGTGCATTGGTGGTTTGCTTGCATATATGTCTGTGTGAAGGTCTTGGATCCTCTAGAAGTGGAGTGAGAGACAGTTGTGAGCTGCCATGTGGATGCTGGGAATCGAACATAGGTCCTCTGGAAGAGCAGCCAGTGCTCATAACCACTGAGCCATCTCTCCAGATCCATCTTTCACTTTCTTGGTTATAATTTTGCCTGAGGATTTTTTCTTTTGAGGCTACTATGGAAGGTATTCTTTGCCCGGTTTCCTTCTTAGCCTGTCACTTGCGCACAGGAGCACACTGATTTGTGAGTGATAACTTTGTATCCTGCTACTTTGCTGAATGTGTTTATCAGCTGTAGAAGTTTCTTGGTGAATATTTTAAATTTATGTATATGACCATAAAAATCTTCAAATAAAGATATTTTGACTTCTTCTTTTCCAATTTGTATCCATTTGGTCCCCTTCAGTTATCTTATTGCTCTAGCTAAGACTTCAAGTATTATATTGAATAGGTATAGAGAGAGTAGAATCCTTGTCTTGTCCCTGGTTTTAGTGGAAATGCTTGTAGTTTCTCTTTGTTTAGGTTGTTATTGTCTGTGGGCTTGCTGTAAATTGCTTTTATTATGTTGTAGTATGTCTCCCGTAATCCATTCCATTTTTTATCATGAAGGGATATTGAATTATGCCAGCAGCCTTTTCTGCATCTAATGAAATGCTCATGTGTTTTTTATCTTTCAGTTTTTTATATGGTAGATTACATCTATTGATTTGTATATGTTGAAACATTGCTGCATCTCAGGGATAAAGTAGACTTGCTCATGTTGAATAATTTTTGATGTGTTCTTAGATTCATTTATGAGTATTTTATTGAGAATGTTTGCATCTGTGCTCATAAGAGAAACTGGTCTGTTATTTTCTTTCTTTGTTGGATCTTTGTGTGGCTTAGGTATCAGGGTAACTGTGGCGTCATAAAATGAAGTGGATAATGTTCCTATTGTTTCTATTGTGTTAGATCATTTGAGGAGTATGGGTACTAGTTCCTCTGTGAACATCAGGGAGAAATCTGTGCTGAATACATCTGGCTTTGGTTCTTTTTCGTTGGAAGAGTTTTAATTCCAACCTCTATCTTACGAGTGTTTATGGATTCACTTAAATCGCTTATTTAATATAGATTAATCTTTAGTGGGTTTTATAATTAATAAATTTATCTATATCTTTGAAGTTTCCAGTTTGGCAAAGTGCAGGTCTTCTAAGTATGTCTTTATGACTCTCTGGTTTCTTCGGTGTCTGTTGTGATGTCTCTCTTTCATCTCTAATTTTGTTAATTTGTATCTTCTCTTTTCATCTTTTAGTTAATTTTGCTAAGAGTTTATCAATCTTGTTGATTTTCTTAATGAATCAGCTCTTTGGATTTCTTTTCTTCATTCTTTTTTATTCTTTGCAGTGTGTTTTGTTTTTATTTTATTGATTTCAGTCCTGAGTTTGATTATGTTTGCTATCTACTCTTTCTGGATGTTATTTCTTCTTTATGTTCTAATGCTTTCAGCTTTACCACTAGGTTGCTAATAGAAAAGTGTTACTTTTTTTTTTAATGTAGGCACTTAGTGCTATGAACTTGCTTCTTAGAACCACCTTTATTATGTTCTATATGTTTGGTAGGTTGTGTTTTCATTTTCATTCCATTCTTTTCTTTTTAAAAAGATTTATTTATTTATTTATTTATTTATTATGTACACAGTATACAGAAGAGGGCACCAGATGTCATCATAGATGGTTGTGAGCCACTATGTCGTTGCTGGGAATTGAACTCAGGACCTCTGGAAAAACAGTCAGTGTTCTTTATTTTTTTAATATTTATTTTTATTTTATGTGAATTGCCTGCATGTATGACTGTGTAAGGGTGTCAGATCTTGGAATTACAGACAGTTGTTAGCTGCTATGTGGATGCTGGGAATCGAACTCAGGTCCTCCAGAAGAATAGTCAGTGCTCTTAACCTTCAAACCATCTCTCCAGCCCTCATTCCATTCTTTAAGAAATAATTAATTTTCTTTTTGAGTTCTGTTTTGACCTATTTTCATTCAGTAGAGGGTTGTTCTGTCTCTATGAGTTCATAAGATGATCTGTTTATGTTGATATCCAGCTTTAAACCATGGTTGTCAGGTAGAATTCAGGGTGTCATTTCACTTTTCTTATATCTGTTGAAACTTGTTTTGTGTCCAAGTGTGTGGTCAGTTTTAGAAGAAGTTCTGTGAGCTGCTAAGAGGAAAGTACATTCTTTTGTGTTTGGGTGAAATATTCTATTGATGTCTGCTGGATCCATTTGATTATGATGTCACCTACCCCGGCATTTCTGTTTAGCTTTTGTCTGTTGGTCATCTATCTATTGGTCTGAGAGGGGTAGTGAAGTCACCTACTATTACTATATGAAGATCTATATATGATTTTAGCTGTAGTAGTGTTTCTTTTATGAACTTCGGTGCCCCTCTATTTAGTGCATAGATGTTAAGTATTACAGTATTCTCTTGGTAGATGTTTTCTTTGATGTGTATTTTCCTGTCTCTTCTGATTAGTTTTGTTTTGAAGTCTGTTTTGTCAGAATTTAAGATAGCTATACCTGTTTACTTCTTCAGAATATCTTTTTCCATCCCTTTACCCTGAGCTGATGTCTATCCTTGATGTGTTTCCTGGATGCAGAGAAAATGGATCCTATTTTTATGTTCAATCTGCTAGTCTCTGTGGTTTTTTTTTTTTTTTAAATTGAATTGAGTGCTATTAATGAACAGTGGTTATTAATTCCCGTTTTTTTATTGTTGTGATGTGACTCCCTTCCCTTTTGATTTATTGTTCTGGATTATTTACTTCTTGTTGTTGTTGTGGGGGGGTAACTTTTTTAGGTTAAAGTTTTCTTCTAGTGAATTCTTTAGAGCTGGATTTCTAGATAGAAACTACTTAAATTTGATTTTTATCATGGAATGTTTTTCTTTCCCTGTCTGTTATGATCAATAACTTTGCTGGGTAGAGCTGTCTTTGATTTCTTAGAGTTTGTAGAATATCCATCCAGGCCCTTATGGCTTTTAGAATCTTCATTGAAAAATCAGGGCGTATTGTAATTAGTCTGCCTTTGTATATTACTTGGTGTTTTTCTCTAGCAGCTTTTAATATTCTTTTTTGTTGTTCTGTATATTTAGTGTTTTGATTATTATGTGCTATATGTGCTGGTCTAGTCTATTTGGTGTTCTATATGCTTCTCGTATCATGATATAAGAACCTTCTTCTTTAGTTGGGGAATATTTTTTTCTGTGAATTTGTTGGAAGTATTTTCTGTACCTTTGGCCTAGCTTTCTTCTCCTTCTTCTGTTCCTATTATTTTTATGGATTTGGTCATTTCATAATGTCCAAGATGTTTGGATATTCACGAAAGAAAGGAATGCCTAAAAGAGAGGGTTGAGAGGATCCATAGAAAGGAGAAAGCTGTGTTCACACCCACATGTGGTGGAGCCCCCAGGAAATGGAGGTAAGGTAGGAGGAAACCATGCTGCTACAGGGCTGGGAATGAGACTGGAGAGGTTGTGATGGGCAGAAGGGAAAGTGGAAATCGGCTACCTGAATACTGGCCCAGTGTGGTCACTTGGGCGGGAGTCCCAGATAGAAAGTCTTTCTAGATGTTGGCAACTGATACAAGGTATGTATGGGCTAGAAGGGAGTTGCTGAGGATGTCACAGGAAGAGCTGGGTCTGCTGCTGTTTTCAGTGAAGTCCCTGGGATGGGTATTAGTTTTTAACCCCCACCCCAAGAATATAGGCTCTTGACCCTCAGCCTTCTCCAGTGCTTTCTTTGGAGACCTAAGCCCACATGTCTTAGATACATGCTTCAGGATTGAGTTTCATTGTTGTGGTTTACATTTTTATTCAAGGTAGAGCTGAGGTTGAAGAGGTAACTAGGATTGTGGCCTGAAACAGTGCAAAGCTCACTGAATACCACGGCTGATTTACCAGTGAAACTGAACAAGGTTTTGTGAATTGAAATAAAAGGGTTACTGGAAAAACAGATATTTTATGTACTGTCTCATTTGGGGTTCCTAGATCTGTAAAGCACATAAAATTCTGTCTGTGTGAATGACCTTATAGTGGAAATAAAACTGTCCGTATGACAAAGGAGACTTACAGTAGGGGAGGGGGAACGAGGTGGGGAGGGAGGGCATAGGGGAAATGTGTTCATTGCTCAGTATATGCGTGTATGAAGAAGCTGTTTATTTTAAAATACAATCTCAGGGAGGCTAAGTACGTGGGGGAACCAAAATTATAAAACTTTAAAGAGACATTTGAGTAGATAAATAAACTCTATACATGTTGGGGTTATTCAAACATAGTTATAAGAAGGACAATTATCATAAACTCCAACTCTTAATGATATCACCTCAATTATTATAACCCCCTAACTAGAGGCTTGCTAATGATTGTGGTAGAGATTAATTAAATATTCAGTTTGTTCGCCCTTCATTCACCCCTAGTCATCTCCTAAGTCTGTATTTAAAAAGCTTCCTTCAGGACAAACATGAGATAAAAAGGGAAATTCCCTTTTACTTCAGGAGCTCACTGTCTGTGGGAACGATGGGCTAAGGGTCCAAAGAACTGGGAAGTTCAGAGATAAAAAAGTGTCCATGTTTTTAAGTCTAGAGCAGGGATTACTGAACTCAGTTTGGAGGCATCAGGAAAGTTTTCTGAGGCCAGTGTAAAGAACAACCTGGCATGAGATGGTGCCCCTCTCCTGGCCTAACATACTCTATGGTCCAATGGTACTCTGCATGTAGCACCAAATGAAGGCCATTCCCTGGAGATGCTTGTTGAGGAGTTCCATTGGTCCCAGGCAGTATTCTATGAATATCCTGGTTTTGAGAACCCAGGGTCCATTTCTTCCTTAGAAACTACAGATAAGATTCCATTCCCTGTTCCTGCTTTGTGCATGTGATGGGGCTTCTTTTTTTTTTTTTTTTTTTTTTTTTTTTTTTTTTTTTTTTTTTTTTTTTTTTTTTTTTTTTTTTTTTTTTTTTTTTTTTTTTTTTTTTTTTTTTTTTTTTTTTTTTTTTTATAAAAAAAAAAAAAACAGTAAAAAGAATTTAAAATGCAGAAGAGTTAACAATAACTATACAGAGGATAAGAATCATAAGCATGGCTTATCAAGGGTAGAAATACAAATAAGATTGCTACACATATATTTTCTTTGTGTTCAGCTTTCCCTATATATCCTTATTCAAGGTCTCTTCCCCCTCCCAACACATCTGGT
>PVIH01021182.1:0-30401 GCA_004025045.1 Sigmodon hispidus | reverse complement strand
TTTAGAGCTTCGATGATCATCAAAAAGGAATTTTTGGTGTTGCTTCCTTCTGTTTCCTCTTCATTGCTCAGTTCAGGTCTTGTATTTGTAAGATCGCCACTCTCTTCTGGAGTTACCATGTTGTCCTTTGTATTATTATGTAATTTCTTGCACTGACGTTTGCCCATGGCTTCAGTGGTTCACGATTAGATGGGTCCTGATCAGTTGTGGCACTTGGGTTTGTGTGTCTCCTGTCACCTCTCTGGTCAGGGTTTGATTCTGTCTTTCAGAGACCCCTGCAGTTGGTTCGCTCAGTTCGCTCCGTTCGAGGTCTTGAGGTCGTAGTGGGGAGCCGTGCAGATTCCCTCAGCAGGAGCTGTGGGTGTGGCCAGGGGCACAGTTTACCTGCCCCTGCTCCAGAGTGCGCTGGGACTCCGCAAAGAGCACCCGGTCTTGGGAGCGAAATCGGAAGCAATGGGAGCTCAACTCTCCCTCCCAGGCCAGGATACAGGCGCTGAGGCCTGCCGATCCCTCCTCACCTCTGGTCAGGGTCCGAATCTGCCCCTCGGAGACCCCTGCAGTTGGTTCGCTCAGTTCGCTCAGTTCGAGGTCGTAGTGGGGAGCTGTGCAGATTCCCTCAGCAGGAGCTGTGGGTGTGGCCAGGGGCACAGTTTACCTGCCCCTGCTCCAGAGTGCGCTGGGACTCCGCAGAGAGCACCCGGTCTCTACTATTCCTGCTTTTTAAAGTCTTAACTATAATCATCTCTTTCTTTTACCTTTGCATCAGCTCTGTTTAGATGCAAATGCAATCACGCAAAAATGGAATTATTATTCAAACAGTTCCAGAGAATGTTTCCATTTGTTCTTTTAAAAGCTGATTGGTTCTCAAATATCTTTTGGGAGAAAAATATTTTTCAATAATATTTTCCAAGTCATGTATATATGTATGTATCTAGCAGCTACAAATGAGCATGGGTAGGAAAAATATAATTTATTCCTAACATCCTTTTAGCTTCACTTTTTGCTGATTCCAACTGGGATGATGATTATCAGTTAGAAACTAATAAGCAACCGGTGAGCAGAATAGTCGCTAACTACCACTCAGAACAGACCAGAGACAAAAGACTATGCTTTCACAGCACTAAACAAATAAGCAAAAATACACTTTAAATTTTCATGAGGTTGCTCATTGTAATTGAGGATGGTGATTGTAATAATGATGGTGGGAAGGTGGTAGTGATTGATGGTGGCAATGGGGATGATAGCAGCGAGGTGACAGTTATACCGGAAGAGGGAATTATGATATGGCAGAGGTGACAGGAGAGGTAGTGGTGGGGGTGGCTACAGCAGTGCCTATGGTGATAAGAGTCGTGGCTATGATGGTGATGGTAGTGGTGGCTATGATAATGGTGATGGTGATAATGGCATTGGCTATATGGTGATGCTGATGGAGGTGGTGAGCGTGGTTGTGGTGCTGATGGTGATGGTGGTAGTTATGACAGTGGTGTGATGACAGTGGTGATTAGTGATGGCTATAGTGATGGTGGTGATGATAATACCATTGGCTATATGGTGGTGCTGATGGTGGTGATGGTAGTGGTGGCTATGATAATGGTGATGGTGATAATGGCATTGGCTATATGGTGGTGCTGATGGTGGTGATGGTAGCTATGACAATGGTGTGGTGATGGCAGTGGTAGTGATGACAGTGGTGACTGACGATGGCGGTGGTACTAGGGATGATGGTGATGATGGATAGTAGTGACAACAGAAAACACAGTGATAGTGGTGGTGGGAATAGTGGGGGCTTCTTGTGGTGTTGTTGATCATGGGCCAGTGAAGCTGATGTTGATGGTGTTGCTAACAATCTCTTTGGAAATGCCATTAATTGTCACTTGAAATTCATCACTTGAGAAAACTTATTTCAAATGTATAAAAGTATCTCTTTTTGTGTCAAGCTATATATACAGACCAGTACATTGGAAATAGATGTAGACATATTTAAAGCAACCAACTTTATACTTTAATGTCAAGCAACATTTATAAATATTCCTGGCAGGAGCATACATCTGTGGTTTGGGGGATATTATTATACAAGACTTCAGACAATAAACCAGTGCACAAACACATATAAAGAAAAGTAGTTATGATTTTTATCCTTCACCTATATATCAATACTTTGGATTATGATTTTTGGCAAAGTTCTCTAAGGGCATTTACTGTTGGGCTTGGTGGCCTAAATGGCCTATCTGTTGTATGAGGTTTCTGGTCCAGACTTTCGGGCTTAGTCTCAAGGTTCAGACCCATTCACAGCCCCACTGCCGTTTTTCCCCAAAGAAACACACAAAAGCTTATATTCATCTCATGCTGATCAGTCTAGGACCCAGGCATATAACTTGCTAACTCTTTGCCCTTAAACTAACCCATCTCTCTTATCTTGTTCAGCCTTGCAGCTTGATACCTTTTTTCAGAGCAGCATTTCAGCTTCTTTCCTCTGCATCTGCTGCCGTCTCATTGTCCTGTCTCTGTCACATCTCTATGGTGCCTCTGCTCTGCTCTGAGATGTTCCCAAAGTTCTCTTAGTCTGGTAGCCCTGACTATACTTCCTGTCTGCCTTTGGCCAATCAGCTTTTTATTAAACCAGTAGGAGGAACAAATATTTACAACATGCCATAATCCCACTACACCTATCTTCTCAGCCACACAGAGACTGAGGATAATGGTCTCATGAGTGAAATTAGTGAATGGTGTCTCAAGATTAAAAAAAATAAAAGAGGTCTTGGAAGATATTTCCATAGTAGAGCACTTGCCGAGCATGCCCAAGGTCTGAGAAAAAAAGAGGAGAGAGAGGAGAGAGGGAGAGAAGGAGGGAGGGGGAAGAGAGGGGAGTTACCTCCCCCTGGGGGTGACATGCCCCCCTATAAACCTAACATTTGAAGGAGTATCACAAATTTCAGGCCAGCCTTGGCAACACAGCAAGATCCCATGTCAGCAATTTAAGCAGAAAGAGTTAAATATTTTAACTCTGATCAGCCCTACCTGAGTGTGTGGCCACACAGATTCTGTGGTTGGGTTTTGCTCTCCGGGTTTGACACCTGACCTTTATGTTTTAACTGGCATGTCAAGACCTCTAACAAGCTCTTTATGATAACTGACTGGTGACTCCTTCCTGGGCTGGGAGTCCACTGAGCTCCAAGCCCATGTGATTAATGAAGCCTTCCAAGTTCCTTATAAACTCGTTAGGGTTATTTCAGAACATCAGTTCTTTGTCCCCATCTTCCTTTTACAGATGACAACCTCACACCCACAGGATCATAAAACAAGCGTGTATAAGAGAATAGACTTTTGAAAATCTCTTCTAAGGTGGAGCTGTTTTTGAACTATAGATCAAACACTGCTTGGATGGAATCCAGGTCAGGAGACCCATTTTGCACGATTTTGTGTAACTTGGAAGAGACATATCTGCCCCATTCAAAGTCAAGTTACTGTTTCTGCTGCCTGTGTGCGTGGGTCACTTGAGAGATGCTCTCAGTGTGCAATTATAGATTTAATCTTTTCTAGCCCTGACTGAATCATCTGAATTCAATCAGATTGTACAAACATTCCAGCTCCTGGGTACAGCTAACATTATTCTAGAACACCAGACCTATATAATTAATAGAAGTTTTGCTTTTGGGTTCAGATCAATGATTGCTTACACCTGCCCCAAAAAGATGACTGTGAAATAGTTTCTACTATCCTGGCCTATTAGTTACTTCTTCAATGAACTAATGTCCAGTAGTATAGTATAAGCAGACTCTGAGAATGTGGTACCAAAAGGCAAGGCGAGATCAAAAACAGAAACAGGACTGATGTCCTATGACTTGACAAGAGATGAAGACTGGAAGGTTCCGAAGTGAACCCTAGATTCCACAGCTCTCATTCCCAGCTATTCCCAGGCCCCTGATGCTGTTATTTTCTTAAACAATGAACAAATACCCCAGGATAATGATCAATGCAGATACCTATCCAGCATCCCTTACTGATGCCATCACCACTAATAGTTAATGTTGTCATCTGTTGGGTTCTCTGAGAGCCAGGCATGGTTTCTATGCATTGTCTCATTGAATTCTCCAAGAATATGGTTGGTAGTTCCATTTAAATGCAAGGAAACTGGGCAGGCAAGATGCTTCAGCTGGTAAAATTCCTGTCCGTCAAGCCTGTTGCTGTGAGTTCTAGCCCTGGATCCCACAGTGAAAGGGAAGAACCCGCTTCTGGAAGTTGTTCTTTGACCCTGGGAATATACGCAAAGACATAGCTACACAATAACAGAGTTTTACATGTTAATTTAGTGAGGAAACTGAGGCTTGGACATATTGAGATATGGCTTGCTGCTGGAGGTCAGGTTGCACAGTGCTTTAGCTTGAGGAACTTAGAAATCCTGACCTTTGTCCCCAGCTGAAGTAATGGCTGTAAGATGAAAGACCTTTGGGGTTGTTATGATTGGGTCAAGGTCCTTGTGCAGCATCCTAGAAAAGATGCTAAAACCTTCCATCAGGTGAGGCCAAATGTGAGAGGATATATTCTTTAAGGAAGTGGTGTTCTTTAGACCCCTTGTCAGCTTATACCTTGTAAACTTCAAACTCCAGAACTGGGAAAAATAATTTTATTTATAAGTGACCTTGTCAGTAGTGCTTTGTTATGATAACCTGCATGGATGGAGACATACGTGTGGTAAAGGAGAAGTGTCAGTGCAGATTCCCCTGAAATCATAATTGGACTGCAGCTTGGTAATCACACTCAAACTTGAAAATAGTTTAAGCCCCTAATCCTGCACATGTAATACACTATCATACCCCACATCACAGTTTGGTCTGACCCAGCTTGTGTGCTCAGAACACTTTCACTAGCCTACCTTAGAGACAAGTCATGTAACAAACATAAACTCTATATTATCCTAAAGTGTTCGTCACCCCATGTACCTTAATGAATACCCTATTAAATAAAAGGTCAAAACAAGGGTCCTAGGGGTCTCCACCATTGTTTTGCACACGGTCAATCTATGCTAAGGTCATTTCTACATGAATGCATAATAGCAAATAAAGTCAGCATATTAAAATTATAACCACTGTGATAGCACCATCGGTTATTAAAAGACAGGATTAAACAATAAAGGACCAGTCATTGCACATCTGCTTGTCTTTAGTTCATCCAAGTCTCTGAAAGACTGATTTTTGCATAAGGGATTTGTGGTTTAGTCAGACTGGATTTTGCCAGCTCTACCTGCTGTCTGAGAAAAGGGGGCAGCTGAAGACATACCCAGTGAATGAGTGAATGTACTTTCAATTCTACAACTCTTTTTGATTCTTGAACCAACAAGATGAAATTGCTGCCCTGTCAAAAGAAGAATGAGGTTGAGGAGATTGTCCAGCAGATAAAAACAGTTCCTTTGCAAGTGTGAGGACTTGTTAGAACCCACAGCATGCCGGCAAAGGCCAGAAATGGCCCCATGCATGCCTGTAACCCTAGTGCTATGGCAGGTAGACAGAGGATCACCAGGGCTTGCTGACACCATGTTCAGTGAGCGACTATTTCAAGAAAGTGAGCAGGGAGTGGTGAAGCATGGCATCCTTCTTTGACCTTTGTGTGTGCCTGCGCATGCATGCGCACGCAAACACACACACAAGGACATATTCAAATAGTCATATATAACCCCAACACACACACACACACACACACACACACACACACACACACACACACACACTGAATCACCTTGAACTTTATTTTCTGAGGCAGAGTCTTGTTGATCCTGGAGTTCACCAGCTCAGCTGGGTGGACTGGCCTATGAGCTTCTGGGAAGGATCTGCCTTTGCCTCCCCAGCTCTGGGATTGCAGGACCATGCTGCCACACTGTTCTTATTTGTACCTAAGTCCTAAGGATTCCCTCAGGTTCTCCTGTTTCCACAGCAAGCCTAAGAATGAAAAATGTTTTAAGATTTTTTTTAAGTAGAAAGTTTTGTTAGGAGGAGTTATTATAAATTATGTTACCGTGTGTGTGCTTATCATCAAAGAAATGAAAAGGAAAAAAATAAAATGCAAAGATGATGTACTTTTATGAATATGGTACTCTATAAAGTTTTGTGTGAGCACATACTGAATTGTAGACATATTTAATAACAGATCGTAGAGAGAAGAGTTCACATAGCTGACTTCCAACAGTGTATAGTATGAGAATGCTCAATGCTAGGTCAGAATAGAGGCCAAGTGAGGGATGAAACAGGGAGAGATATCTTATCTTAGTTTAGTTTTGGATAGTGAGAAGCCTGTGAATGCCACCTCTTAACTGAAAGCTAATGCAATAATCACACCATGAATTCTACATCAAGCTGGGGAACTTGTGGTTTGACCTCTTAAATGTATCACAGGGAGAGTACATCTCTTTAAATTTACAAAATGTATTTCTCTTCCCTGAGTAGAAGTTCATGGGGCTGGAGAGATGGTTCAGCTGTTAGTATTTTTGGCTCCTGCAAAGGACCCGTGTTCAATTCCCAACTCATGTCAGATGGCTGAGAACCGCCTCTTACTCCAACTCAGGGAATCCAACACCATCTTTTAGCATCTACAAGCACTGGGAGCATTATTTTCACATACATATACACAGATGCACATACTCATCAATAAAATAAATCTTCAAAACATGAGCAAGAGAACTTTTTTGTCTGCTGTCTCTATTGTCAGGGAAAGTGAGAAACTGCCCATAAATACTTGAAGAGAAAATTAAAGGATTACACCATAATCAATGAGTTCAATAAGTGGATTGATTTTTTTTTTTTTTTGGCTTTCATTTGTATACTGGTTTTTGTTTTGTTTTGTTTACAATGATCCCTCACAATTTGAAGTGCCTTTCTCTACTTCCAGCGATGTCAGAGTGCTATCCTCCATTTGGTTTGTAGAGGGCGCTCTTGTAAAGGAAATGCCCAGGCTAAGGGCTCTGATAAGAATCTAGGCCAGCTTCCTGCTGTTTTTGTTGCCATGGAGACCACACTCCAGTGAAGGGCAATGGATTACGTGGTCCCGATTTGGAAATGTGTAACCAGCAGATGCCTTTACTGCCTTTGTTCCAATCTTTGCCCTTGCAGAGCCACTCAGGCCGGAAGCCGAGCTGAGGAAGTCCATGTTTGTCGGCTGGTTTTGTTTCCTTTATACACATCTGTCCCCCGCGAGAAGGGCCGCGACATGACGAGTCAATAGAGATGTAAATTAGTAGCTGGAAAAAGAAATGTGCTTTCATGGAGCTAAAGAAATAATTTAAATTATTTTAAAGAAAAGAAAAACAATGTTTCTATTAGAATCTTGCTTAGACTATTATTATATATGCTAACTACTCAAAGTAACTGTTTTATCAACTGAAATGTCTGAGATACACATGCCAGGGTGCAGGTGGGTTTAAAAAGACTTATTTTGCTGCAGATTGGCAGTTAAGAGCCTGCATCTAAATTCTAAATGACCTGGATTCTATTGACCTTCTATTACATCCTAGGCTGCCTTCATCTACAGATTGGGGTTCTCAACACCATTGAGTCATTGAATGTTCCCATCACTGTGGCAAACACATGGAATAATCATCCTGTAAGGAGAAAAGTTGATTTGGATTCACAGTCTGGGAGGGTTCAGTACATAGATGGGTCTTTGACAAGACTGAGTGTCTGTCGGTCACGGTGGGACTGAGGGATAGGCAAAGCTGTGACCAGGAAACCAAAAAGAAGAGAGAAGGAGCTGAGGGTGCACTGTGCCCTCGGTGACCTAAGGACCTGCCACCAGGTGGGTTCTGTCTCCTAACTAGCAGCTATACTAGCTTCTATTAGTGGCTGGTCCAAACAAGCTGTAGTCAATGGAAAAGAGGGAACCTCAGATAATGCCTCCTTAAGACAGGACTGCAGAAAATCTGTGGACCATTTTCTTATTTGGTGATTGATATGAAAAGGTCCAGTCATTGAGGGTGGTGCCATCCCTAGGCAGGTGGTCCTGGCTTCAATAAGAATGCAGGCTGGGCAAGCCATGGGAGCAAACGAGTACACAGCAGCACCCCTCCATGGCCTCTGCATCAGCTCCTGCCTCCAGGCTCCTGCCCTGTGTGAGTTCCTGCCCTCACTGCTTTTGATGATGAGCTGATATATGGACGTGTGAGTTTAATAAGCCCTTTCCTCCTCTATTTGTTTTATGCTGTGGTTTCCTCACAGCAATGGTGACCCTGACTAGGACAGAGGCAATTTAACTAACAGTTATAAGTCCATCCCTTTACTATGGGGAGGGCTGAATGTGGAGCTGGAGGTCAGGGCAGAGCACCCGCTTAACATGCAGGAGACTCTGGGTCACCCCCATGGCACTGTCCCAAACAGCAGCAAGGGCAATGGCTCTTGATGATACAGCACACACACACACACACACACACACACACACACACACACACACTTCAACTTTTTCTATCTCTATCATTTAATTATCGGGTACAACATTTTAGAAGGAATGCAGAAACTGATAAGAAAATTTAATTAGCTCCAAGTTTTTTTTTATAGCAATTGAGCTTAGAGCCTTAATGTGCTTTCTGTTGCTATGAAGAAACACTGTCCAAAGCCAGTTTGAAGAAGAAAGGGGCTGTTTGAGCTTTTAACTTCTAGCTCCCCGTTACACCCAAGGGAAGCTGAGGCAGGAGCTCAAAGGGAAACGGAAACAGAGACTGTGGAAGAATTCTTCCAACTAGCTTAGCCTCTGTGGTTGCTCAGCCTGCTGTCTTAACACCCAGCACCACCTGTCCATGGGTGGCAACACCACAATGTGAAGAACCCTCCCACCTCAACTGTCAACCAAGAAAATGCAGCAAAGTGACCTACCATCAGACAGGCCAATCTGAAGGAGGTGTTTCTCCACTGAGGATGTCTTCCCAGATAGCAAAAACTAACCCGAAAACACATTTCCTGACTCCTGCTCCGGAGATCTTGTTCTCACACTCAAGCGGCTTTTGTCAGCACATGTGACAATTCTAGGCACCTTTGGGTATTCCAGCTTCGATATTGTCCTAAGCACCATCCAAGAGAAATTCATATATACATGAATGGGAAACTTTCTTTGGAGCTAAGTTTCCACAGAATAGCCAAAGTACCAGGTAAGAATGAATTATCCATGGATAGGATTTGAGCAGTATCCCAGAAACAGATCACTTCCTTTCTGTCTGTCCCCATAAACCTAAGAGTTGGTGAGAGACACCCAGACCCCTGAGCTCCCGAGATGAGACAATGTTTTGTCCATCTTTTATTATAGTTCCAGACAAGAGCAGACTTGTAAATGTTTCTTTACAGGTTCAAGCAGGGGAAGGCAAGTGGAAGCCAGAGACATGAACCACATCCTGTCTTTATGTTTCCAATCTCTATCAGCTTTGCACCAATCACATGACTCAAATCTAAAGCATGCTTTTCATCAAAATAGTAATCATAAAATTCAGCATGGTGGAGGCAGAGACAAGTGGGTCTCTAAGAGCTGGAAGCCAGCCTGGTCTACATTATGAAACCCTATTTCAAAAAAAAAAAAAAAAACTAAATAAAAACAAAATGGCAGTCCTGACAACATCTTTGTTCCCATAGCAATAGGATACATTCACTTGTTACATTTTGCTCAGATCTACTTAGTAAAGAAGCCTATGGGAGTGGTATCTAGGATTATGGAGTCATGTCTGGTTCTGATTTAAAAATTGTTCATTTGAAGTAGGTTCATACTTGGTTCATACTTATTTTAAAGATAAAGACAATACTTTTGGCTCAAAAATAGCTGAAGTTTATTGAGAATTTATTTGTTTCCTATTCAAAGTTTTTAGAGCTGGGTTCAGTCATAGCCTAGGTGGTCAGCAGTATTGTGTTCTTGAGGAATGTACCAGAGTGGGCATGGATGTAGGACCAAAGAAGGCACCACTCAGGACAGACATTGTTGTAGCCTGGTTGGATTTGAAATCTTTATAAACAAAACTCACTTCAGGCCATCTGAGAGATGGCAGAACAATCCAGACATAGCACCTTAGATCTTTGGCAAAATTCACTAGAAAATCATGTGGGTTACTTTTGATGAGTTATTGATTCACAGCAAATATTGTGTTGGGAGTTATAAGAATTTTGAGTCTATAGACTTAAAATGAAGATGAAAAGATGAGGACACATATTCCTGTGGTTATCAAGTAAGTGTCCAATAAGCATTTATTGAATGAGAACAATAGCTTTAGAACAAGAGTGTGTCCCTTTAATGGGAGGGGATGGCAAAGATAGGTCTTGAATTTTCAACTGAACATTGGTCCATAAAAGGGACTTAGACCAGATCTAGGTGAAAGTGGATTCAAAATAGGGGTTTCTTTATGGAAAAGAAGTCACGCAAGCTGGAAAGAATAAACCATTTTTAGAGAATGAAATCAATTGAAACACATTTATTTCAGAGCATAAACTGTGCACCCACTCAGTCATCCAACCATCTAACAATGTTTACTGCTCATCAGGCACTGGGGAGACCCTGGTAGGTCCAGTTGAAGACAGATGTGAGGGTATCTGGAACTCCAGCTCTGAAAGACAGACTTTTAGTTATGATGATAAGCCAGTGAGAGCTTCTGAGCTACAGAAAGAGAATTTGAAAATTTATCATGGAATGACAGCAGACAAAATTAAACAGGATGCATTGCAGAGAAAGGGGCAGGTGTTTTTATAAGGACCTTCTGCTAACGTCCCTGGAGGAGATCCCTGGGCTCTGGGCAAACAGGATCATGGCAGATACAGAGAGGAAGGCCGGGGTTGCCTGGGATTTGGAGATGTTGGAGGGAATCAACAGCGCCAGAGTAAGAACAGATACTGGCAATCCCAGGCCTTGGAGAGCTGATGTGGAATGCTGTGAGGAAAACTGGAAGGCTTGGGCAGGAGTTCTTAACAGTCTGGGTATGTCTCCTTCTTCAAACATCTCTCTTACATTCCCCCATCTTGATAGATGCTTCTGACCACAACTGAGCAGAGATTTGGGGGCAGATGAGGTGTTGTATAAGGTTTCAGGCATAGACTTTCCAGTCTAGACCCATTCTCAGCCTTATAGCTGCTTAGGCCCAAATAATCACACAGACACTTGTATTATTTTTACACTGATTGACCTAGGGCCCAGGCATATTGCTAGCTACCTCTTGCTCTTAAACTAACCCATCTTGTTCAGCCGTGCAGCTCGATACCTTTTCTCAGAGCAGCATTTCAGCTTCTTTCCTTTGCATCTGCTGCCGTCTCATTGTCGTGTCTCTGTTGCATCTCTGTGGCCTCTCTCCCTGCTCTGAGATATTCCCAGAGTTTTCTTAGTCTGGTAGCCCCGCCCACACTTCCTGTCTGTTTCTGGCCAATCAGTTTTTTATTAAACCAGTAGAAGGGACAAATATTACAACATACCATAATCCACTATAATGAGGTCCATATTCATAGTCCCCTGAACATGAAGCATGCTCTTTACCCTTAAATGGAACCTATATTTTAAAGCTGGTAACCAAGCTGAGTTTTGAATTTGAAGTTTCAAAGTGATTATCACTTCATAGATATAAGATCGGATTATCATGCAAAACTTGTTTTACATTTCTCTACTTTCTATAAGTGCTTGATGCCAGAATGCTAAGAAAAATCTCAGGGAAAATTTCCATACTGCATATTCCAAGAGAAAATGGGGTATAAATTTCCCGTTACTCTTTCCTGTTGGATGGGCTATATGACAGTGATCTCTCGACCCATGAAAGTGTGGGTAACTGAAACACACCAATTTTTCCCAATCCACCTTCCTTTCAACCTAAATCTAAATTAGTTTTGTCCTCAGCTCTTTTGTCACAGCATCAAATAAAGAATGGCTTTGATATTTTTAAATTCCATCTATGGAACGTACTGCCATTTTCTAGGGGAATGTTGTAAGCAGAAGAGACAAAACAATGCTCAGCAACCCCCCAGTGTGTCAGACAGTCCAACGCTCCTTTCATTGATTCCAGTCACTGAAGCTTGAGCAGTAAATGAGTACATATTACTTGACATTGGAATGACTTTTTCCGATGTCTTTTCTGCTGTGTGATGACAGATAATTTCTTTAGCAATTACTGTGTTCTCTTCATATTCTTGGCATCCTCGTGTTGGAAAGAACATCAAAAGTGCATCGTGTTTCATCTCCCACTTCCCAACAGAATTATGCTTAACCCATTCAAGATGGATCACTCATTGTCTATTCTGTTCTTTGAGCCTCCAGGTGGCAGGATGGTCATCAGCAGAATGCTGGGAGCACACGTAGAACATTCTATAGTCCTGTGGTTTACCCACTTAGCAAAAACAGGCATACACAGTTGAATGTGGTGGAATATTCCCCATATAGCTTGTAATGAATAGGGTAGAATACATAGAGAGGAAGGAGTATTTCCTTTAGAAAACAACATTTTTATCTATAAGAAATTCTGTGTATGTGTGTATGAGCACATTTTTGTGCTCATGTGTGTACATGTACATGTTTGTTGAGACCAGAGTATCATTAAGTACCATTTCCTCTTGAGCACCCTCCATCATGTTTTCAAGCTTATCAATTAGACTGTACATGTCTCTGTTTCCCCAACATTGGGATTATAAATCCTACTTTACCTGGCCTTTTAAAACAAAAACCATGGGTTCTGGAGATTAAACGTGAGTCCTTGTGTTTGTTCATCAAGCACATCATGGACTGAATTGTATCTCCCCAGCCCCCAACCAGAGAATTTTTTAAAAAAAATCATACTATTTGCCTTAGAACTTGACACACTGTAGGCTCATCATAAAAGTTTCAGAAAATAAACTAGTAATTAAATATTGCTAGGGACAAAACGGGTTATAGTTTACCCTTGCACATCCTTGAGTTCTATGTTTTAATTGGTTTGTGTTATTTTGAAACTAAATTTGGTAGCCCAGGTTGGTCTCAAACTCACACTCTTCTTGCCTTAGATTCCCAGATTCTGGTATTGCAGGTGTGTGCCAGCATGTCTGGCTTCTGAGATCTCTGACCTGTGGCTATCCACACATGTCCCGAGAAGGGTGTAGGAACACTGTACACATGCTGCTGTGGAAGAAACAGTTCTAGAGCCAAGTTCAGGGACCTTGGTTTCCTCCCTCCCCTCTTTGAACATGGGTACACTTTAACACTCTAAGACTATCTGAAATTCAGAAACAAAGGAACCTGTTAACATTGGAGAAATTCAATGTGTCATTTGGACATAGGATCTCTGACAAGTTCTAGCCACCACCAACTTTTAAAGGTCACACTGCACTTTGCGACTAGTGTTCAGTTTTATCCGAGGGAGAGCCAGTGACTAAACCCATTTTTTGTGTGTTTGTGTCATGAGCTATCTTACATCTACAAAGAATTCATGAAACTTATGTATATTAAAAAGATATGCCTTGTCAATGGTTGCCTAGGTGGCATCAATACCCATAGAGAAAGCTGGGATGTGAAGATGAATGAGATCAGCACTGGAAAGAAGAATTGTGTCGAGGACACATGCTTCTATCCAAAGGTTTCTTTATAAAGAAGGTGGAAATTTGGTTATTCTAACACCATGCTTGGGATGACATCCTTGGGTACCCCCATCCTCTTAAATGACCCACACCCTCAAGCTTTAGATGGCAGAAAAGGCATTTGCAGCCATGGGTACATCTGATTCATATTAAATGTTGAGCATCAAACCATTGGAGAAATTTCCTCTACAAACAATTGCAGCCAAGCCATTATTTGGAAATGGGACATCTTGAGAGACTCTGGAAGCCCACGTGCCATTGCACCTGGGGCTGCAGAGAATGCCATATGCTCCCAACACACAGCTGAATCCACAGCTGGTGTGATGTGACACAGTAGCACTATTAAAGAATGACAAAGACAAAGCTTCAGAGGCACCCATGGATGAACTACAGATGAGGCAGATGCTGACAGCAACCTCCGGGCATTAGCATCTCACCCTCTACATGTGTTTTTCTTTGGTACCCAAGTACCCAGAGGAAAATGCCATTCAAAAGGCTATTCTGCACAGCTCTGCCCTGGTGACATACTTTGTAAGATGGACCTCAGTTGAAGAACTGTCTCCATCAGCTTGGCCTGTGGGCTTGACAGTGGGCATTTTCTGAACCGATAATTAATACAATAAACCCCAGCCCACTGTACCATCTCTAGGTGGGCCTGGGCTGTATGAGAAGGGTAGCTAACATGAGAGCAGAAGCAAGTGTGTTCCAAGTGCTCCTCCACTGTCTCTTCAGATCCTGCTTCCAGGCCCTTGCCTTCCCTTCTCTGGATAATGAACTATAACCTGAAAGCCGAATAAAGCCTTTCTTCCTCACCTTGCTTTTAAAATATGTTTTACAGCTACAAAGAAGTGAAGTAGAATCACCTTATGATTCGCCCACATGGTGAAAGGAAATTGGGGATATTTAAGGTTCGGCAGCACTCCAGCATTAGCATAACCTATGTTCTGAAGAAAAATTGTAGAAGCATCTTCAGGCTTGAAAATGAGTCATTCCAACAATTCCCTGCAAAGTGACATTTACCTTAAAGTTCTCACTGGGAAATAGATTGCACGAAGCTCTTTTATTTGTTTTTGAAACAGAATGTCACTGTGATATTCAGAATTTCCTTCAAGTTACACTGGTAGTCCTCCTTCCTAGTTTAGGTGATGGACACAAGTCTGGTTTAAAATTTTCTGTCACCCAGGGAAAATTTTCTGTCACCCATCAATGAGAAATTGGGAGGAAAATGCCAGGATGGTCCAGGCTATAGTCCCAACACTAGGGATGCGGAGGCAGGGGGATGGACAGTTCAAGGATAGCTGTAGGTGTGTAGTGAGACTCTGCTAAACATACATGGGCTGAAGACACAACTCAGTGGCTGAGTGTCACTCTAATGTGTACAAGTTCTGGGCTTGATCCCCAGTATTGAAAAATAATTGGGGTTAGGTACTGAGAGTTTTAGTGTTTAATGTAACACGAGAGACCATAGAGTTTCTTCAGTGTACGTATCTAGACCTCACCCAAACCTCCTCTTTCAAATTCTTCCTCTTATAAGGATTTTGGTTTTATCTCACCTAGAGATGGAATGGGTCTGCAGATTATTCTGATACACTGTTGTGTGTGTGTGTGTGTGTGTGTGTGTGTGTGTGTGTGTGACTATTGTGAGCGCATAATGCCATCAATTATCAACAAAAGCATATCTGCTGTTAAAGCTGTACATTGGCTCTCGTCGCTGTTGGAATTTACATTCAGAAGCTGGGGGAGGGGGTGTCCCTGCTCCCTGGTGTTATGGAAACAAAGAGCTCTTGCTTCATAGCCTGCTGATGTATTCAGTCATAAATGTGACAGTTACCGGGGTTAGTCGCCTTTTCTGCCTTCCTGCAGACCTGAGACTAACTGTTCCTTACTGATAACAGATGCCGGGGCTGAGCCTTTGAAATCTCCCTGTTGATTCCATTAGAGGGAAATGGCTTTATGCAGTGGTCTATGGGGGGGGAGGCGATTGCTGTTATGTGGACCCCTGGCTGAGTACCATGCTTTTCTCTTGTAGGTGATGTGCCTTCAGGACTTTTTTGGTGACGATGACATTTTTATTGCATGTGGACCAGAGAAGTTCCGTTACCAGGATGATTTCTTGCTAGATGAAAGTGGTAAGGAAAAAAAAAAAAGTTCAAAACCCGGGGAAATTTGAGGCAGCTTTCCAAAATGAACTGCACCAGGCCAAGATTATGTCAACTCCAAAGCCACCAAATCAGTTTCAGATCCTCCCCTGCCTTGTCTTTCCTATATCTTGAATTTCTTTGATTTCTTTAAATATAGAAAACAGATGAAATGATAATTGAAAAGGTTAATCCATTTGGAAGAATACATTTCTAATGGCTAATTTATAGCCGTTTAATAACTGAACTGATTCCTTACAGAGAACCACAGTGTGGATTTCTACACTTTTAATTATTTATTTTTCTAAAAAATTTATAGTGGATGGATTTGTAATCATAAAATTACTGACTATGCTTCCAGACTCAGCTTTCATGTGGCTTCCTCTAATTCCTGAGAAAATGGTTTGGTGCTCTCTCCCTGAAGTACATTGGAATTTATATGTCATTAACATCTGTGAGGGTCAGGATGGTAGCTTCCATCCATTAATGAACTAAATGTGACCCTTGGTGATTGATAAAGAGGGGTTACTGATAAATGGGGAAATTAATGTAAAAGACTATGATTTTCAGAATGATTTATTGGGGGGGGGTCCTGGAAGTCATCTCAGAATCTTACAGAATCACAGGTTAAATAATCACCAAGGACATTCTGCCTGAGTAATTTTACTTCTAAATTCTTTAGGGAACTATTACATAGTTATTGACACTTCAAATTCCATCTAGTTGGAGAAATCTTTTGAGATCATAAGCAAATTTGCTGCTACACTGACAAAATGGGTGAACAGTTCTGAAGTTCTTAATAGCAAGTGTTTTCCCGGCCTGGCCTTACCCTAAAGCTTCAGCCGTATACTCTCATATTGGGTCAATTATGTGTGGTGTAGTGATGGGCCACATATAGATGACAGACACCGTGGAGTCTCATGACAATACACTGCTCAGGCACAGCATAGCCAGCCTTTCCTCTTTATTAACTAGATTATATGATGTTCCCGCCATATTAGGTCACCCAAACATGCAAGTCGCAAAATATATCCTCATCATCACACAGCACAGACACATCCATATATAACATTAAGGACATGTTTATTAATTCATGACTTCAGGAACATATGGAAAGAAAACTGCCCTTCATCATGAGAACCTCTAGAGCTCAATGGAAGTACATAAAGATGACATGAGTGTGCCATGTGACAAGATTTACTTTCGTGCATGGTCCTAACTGGAGGATTGCTTTGGCATCTTCTTCCCTCCAAATAAGTTTTCTTTAAATGTGTTACATCTTTATAACTGATACACATATCCTCTTGGGGCAATGATTTATGTAGATGTATCATTCACAAGATATGCTCTAGGAGGTGAGTACCCCACCGTGTTTGAGGACAAAGCAGCTCTACCATTGTGTGGAACAAGCAAATGTTTCTATCCAGGACACAGAGCTGACAGCACTGGTTTTGAGAAAAATAAATGGCCTTGACTTTCAATTTAAAGAAAATAGCTGTTTTTGATAGAATGGTCTAGGACACCAGATGTGCTCTGAAATGAAAGCCCACTTGCTGCTTTGATACTGAGAACAGCCTATTTGCCTTGCACTGGAGTACGGCTTCCTTTTAGACCGGCAGAGCTGGCCACTGGTGTGCAAGGTCTCCGTTCCCTTTATCTAGCCATCATTGATTTTAGGACATCATTCCCACCTGATCCATCTTGGGAAGCCACACAGCTGGCTTGTCCACTGCTGCTGATATGGTAATATTTGCTGTCAGCCTGGGAGCTTCAACCACCCACCACCACAGGCAGGCAGACTTTCTGTGAAACACAACAGAAAACTGCCAGGAAAAAAAAAATCTTACCAATTCCCCTCATTATCACAAGACATTTGGGGGTGTGACTCAGTGATAGGGCACTTCCTTGCTCCCTTTCCAGCCTTGCTAAGGAAAAGACAAGCAGAAGCTGGAAGGAAGGCTCAGAGGTTAAAAGCACTGGATGCTTTTTGCAGAGAACCTGGGTTTGGCTCCCAGCAGCCACAGGGTGGCTCACAAACATCTGTAACTTCAGTACTGAGGAGCACATACCTTTTTCTGTCCTCCAGAGGCATTAGGGACACACATTGCGCATAGACATACATGCAGGCAAAACATCCATGTAATAGAATAAAATAAAAGTATTTTAAAAGAAAATACAAATATATTCACACATCCACACACAGAGATGCAGGTACACACACACACACACACACACACACACACACACACACACACACACACACACACACATCTTTTGACACCAAGCCCCTTGAAGGAACTCTGTAAGCTTTTTTTGTTCACCTCTTCACACTCTTTCTCCTGATAACCATTTCCTACCCATTCTGTGTGACACACATTTACCGTGTAACGTGTCCTTCCTCATTCTAGAAGAAATACATGGGCACAGGAGTGAGGGGAAGGGGAATGGACTAAAAAAAAAAAAAATAGTCTAAAATGAGATTTTACTTCCTTGGATGAACTTACCCAGAGACTAAATTCTCACGTTGACAATTGCAATTTTCCTGGAGCTTGTACAGCATGTTCTGAGCTAATGTATTAAAATGTGAATCTTTTTATAAATGCTCTGAGTTAAATTTCATAAATTTAACCCCACTTATCTGTACTTACTAAGACGTATCTGAACATTGATGCTGTATTTGGTCAGCTCCACAGTAAACTTCCTTTAAGGTGTATAGTGACATCTTCAGAATTAATATTTTTCCTGGTGCAAAGCCACACTTGATTTAATGGTGTCAGGAAGTGGCCTTGAGCTACAAGGCAGTGCTTTTATTTTATCTTTAGAAATGAGCTCAGCTACTAGTGTGCTGAGAATTAGGAAGGCTCCACCCCTCAAGTATCACTAGAAACCTCCTAAAGACAGGGGCTTTCCAAAGTAGACTTGTGCTGTGGGAGATATTTATTTCCCAGGGCCACATGGAAGCAGGATCAATATCAGAAATGAACGTCCATAAATACTCCTATCTTCACGTGCTACGTGGGGTGCCTTCCTTGTTCTAATTCAGAATGTAACCATTTTAGCAGAGTGTCATCTATCAAGAGAGTGTCAGCACCTTCCAAACGGTGGCCAGAGTGCTATAAATAGAGGCCAGCAGAGGCTGGCAGATCCATCCCCTGTGGCACCTGCTGTCTGATTTAGGATGAGGAATCAGAGTGGAGGAAGATGCCCAGTTGGAGACAGGAAGCTCAGCATGGTTCTGCTTAGACACCGATGACAAAGCAGTGAGTGTGGCACTTAACTGTTATTTGGAAGTGACAGTTTGCTTGAGTAGGGCCTGCTTGGCCCAAGTCAACTCCTTGGTGATGATCCTAGCCTAGAAGTCGCTCATTCTCAAAGCCCATGAGTTGCTGGTTGCAGCCACGCCCCCGCCTGCAAAGGCGCCACGCCTGGGGCGTGTCTACATGGTTACCCTTTAAAGAGCCCCAACCACGTGGGAGACACTCTTTTTTTCATGTCCTTTTCTGCTCCCTATTCCCCTCCTCTCTCTCTTTCTCTTTCCTCCTCTCCCCCACCCATTCCTTTAATAAGCCCAATATGGCTTCTTGGAAGCGCCCTAGTGTGTTCTTCCAAGCACAAAATACTAACACCGTGTCCCCACCCTTTCACAGCTGCCGGCGGCACTCATCACGTGGTCTTGTCATGGGTGCCTCACTACCGTCCACCTAAACGCCCATTAGCAAGCCTAAATCTCTCTTACTTTTCTGAGATCTTGAAACTCCTGCCAGGAAATCATTATTCGAAGCTTATGCACTTTTTTGCCTCTGTATTTCATTAGTCCCCTAAGGCTGCTGTGCAAACAGACCACAAACTGGACAGCTAGAGCAACACAAAGTACTAGAAAAGATTGAATGTTATCACAAAAACATGAAAAATGCTTTTATTTATTCTTTAAGAATTTTATATTGGTATGCAATGTATTTTAACTATACTTACAAACTCCCCACCTCACATCTCTCAATGTCACATTTTCTCATTTTTTTTTTTTAAGATAAAAATAAAAAGGTTTGGGGCAGTGGATAGGCTAATTATCCTGACTTGATCACTACATATTGTATATTGAAACGTCACATCGCATCACATCATATTATATCCCAGAAAAATGTTGAATATTATGTAGCAACTATAAATAAACATTTCAAATATGGGGAGTGGGTGGGGAACTCAGAGACTTGTTGTGTAGCAGTTATTAAGGCAGAACGTCCAAAATGAAGTCATGAGTAGAGAAATTCTGGAGTGCAAGGCAGAATCACTGCCCTATCCCCTTCCACTAGTGACTGCTCTTAGCAGTCTTATATTTCTTGCCTTGTGGGAGTATCCTCCCATCCAGTGGCTCAGAATGTTTATCCCATTTCCCTCTTCCTACAAGATCACCTGCTGTCAGATAAAGGTCTAACCTCATCCAATGTGGCCTCCTCTAATCTAGAGAACATCTTTAAAGACCCTCTCTCCAAATGACTTCACATTCATAGGTATCAGAAACTGGAATTTATATAGGGCATTCCAGGGGGGGGAAAATCTCAACCCACAATGAAAATTAGTGAGGGCTATCCAGATTTTAGTTGAACCAAATGTATTTCCTCTAATTTTTAAAATATCTTATAATTACTAGAAGGGCACTAAGTATATATGTGTGCACCGTGTTCATTTAGTGCCCTTAAAGGCTAGAAGGGAGCATCAAATCCCCTAGGACTATGGTTACAGATGTAAGATACCATCTGGATGCTGGGAATCGAACCCAGGTCCTCTGCATTAACAGTAAGTGCTGTCAGCCACTGAGCCAGCCCCTAGAGTTTCTCCTGATCCACTGTCCTTGGCTTTGTGCAATGATATCATGCCTACAGCAGAGTTCCTAATGGCAGAAGTGTCCTGGGCTACCCCTTCATCTTATGGGCTGGATGTTGTCAGGGAATTTCAGCACCATGGTAACCCAGGCCCTTTGAAACCTTTTGTCTGAGCTGAGAAAATGCTCTTGAAGGCATAGGGGTCTGTGTGTCTCCTTGACTGAAATGCCAGTGTAAGAGATACTGGTGTATAGCTGATCTCTATTGAAAGCCTGTTAGTTCCCTGCAGGCAGGGACTGGTCATCACTATAGGACTCTGTATGGCTTACCAGAGTTAGCAATGTTCATCTGACCACACCAAGGTAAAGGGGTTGAAGTCCTCTCAGAGGGAGGCTGATGCCATAATCTGCAAAGGTCCAGCCTACCTAAGAAAGTAAAATTGAGTGGGTATGGACAAGAATCTGTACTATATGGTTCAAATGGAAAGAAGAACCAAGAAAAGCTCATAGGCCAACTGCTCTTCATAGCCAGGAACAGATCGGTTTTCTCAGCCGTGTGTGAAAATTGTTTTTCTTTAACTGCAGGCTTCATGTCTCATGTGTGATTTGGTCCATTTCCTGTGCATACTGTGGGGTCTATATTTCAAGTCATTTTTATTAACATAAGAGAGCTAAAACAAAGATTATATTTACACACATGTACATACAAATCAGTATGCACATAAACAACATAGAACTAAAGAATAGAACAAATATAAAGTTAAGCTTTAGTAGCTATGTAGTGTTCCATTTTTTTTTTTAACGAGTGTGTAGGTATTTTGTTAGCCTATGTGTCTGTGCACCACACCGATGCATTGCCTGTGGGAGCCAGGAGGAGGTATCAGATTCCCTGGATGGTGGTCAGCAGCCACGTGGGTGCAGGGAATTGAACCCAGGTCCCCTGCAGGAGAAGTCAGAGGTCTTAACTGTTGAATCATCTCTCCAGCCTTATTATATTTCTCTTGAGACAGGGTTTCACTATATAGGCCATCCATACTAGCCATGAACTCACTATAAATCTCAGGCAGGCTTTCAGCCTGAGATCTCCCTGCCTCAGCCTCCAGAGGGCCATGAGGATAAGTGTCTGTCACTACATGAGGCAGAGTCTAACTCTGTCAGGTTATAAAAGCTGAAGCTTTCACTAGGAACTCTTAGGTGTGGTGTGTGCACACACATGTCTCATATCAGCAGAATGTGAAGTCTAGCTTTTCCCCAGACATAACCATCTGGAATGCAGTGTTCTTCCTGGGAATGAGCATCTTTCTAGAATGGACATTGCCTCAGTTTCTCATGAAGACTCCCATGGTGTTGGGTACCCATGGCCTAGTTGGTAACATGTTCCTATAACTACTCCTTCCTGACCACTCTGAATGAGATGATGGAAACTGTAGTAGGTGCCACCCATTGTGATGCTCTCCATCACATTCCCCATCTTCTGTGCTAATAGGGCTAAAACAGACAGTAACAGAAACAGCACTGGGTTAGCCTCGGGAGGCATGGGTCTTACCTGTGCTCTAGGTCCTTCATTCTATGTGTTATCTTTACCCCAGATCCTGCTTCCTAGGTTGTATCTACTGCCCCCAGAAGGACTAGAGTGACCTTCAAGTGAAATAATAAATGTCAAAGCAGCTTTGAATAGTCTCCCCTCACTGAAAAAGCCCCCAGAAAATCGAAACCAGACTCAGGCACAGATATATTTGTGGGAATTCACCAGATACAGATGCCATCAAGATTTGCTCTGATTGTTCTTTAGAAAGTGGTTTCCATTGATTTCTCTTCACTTTGTCCCAGGCTAGACAGAAGGCAGGCCTCTGAGGAGCTCCATCGTTCCCTGGTGGGGATCTCTAAAATATTTAAAAAGAAAAAAAAAAAAGAAAGAACATTTAGAAAAGCCAGATTTTGAAAGCTAACAGCCTCCAAGATTCCTGACTTGTGTGTGTGTGTGTCTGTGTGTGTGTGTGTGTCCTTGTCTGTCTGTCCATATTGGTTTGGGTACATATATCTTGTCCATTCTGATCTGGTAATGACTGGAAGTCACAGAGTCACTGAAAATACTGAGAAAAATGAAGTTTAGATAAAGACCAGGCTTCCCTGTAAAGTGATTTGAAGCTACTGCTATCAAAATTCACTATTTCTTTCACTCATTCATTCATTTACTCAATAAACTATTCAATTTGTGGATGTATTATGCTGCAGAAAGTGTGCCAGAAATGAATAACTGTAGGTAGTAACCCATCAAATATGATGTCTCACATTAACCTTGAATGTTGCTCACATTTGAAGGTACCAGAGGCTCTTCAGTGTTGAACTTTGACCCAGAATATTAAATATTTCTGCTGCTTCTCCTGGGTTTTATACCATTGGGAGAGGATAATGTTAAAATGACTAATGGCTCACAGCAGACCAATAGTTCTTCATAGCTTTAATTGGGTTATGAGGCTGCTTTGCAATGAGTCTTATGAGCAGATTTCTCCCAGATGTACAATTTTACTGTTTCAGAAGTTATTTCTAGGAATGAATAGGCCAACACAAATTGTCTTCTTAGAGGAGCATGTCAAATGTGGCATGCTCATTCTTTATTTTCCATTGTGTTGGTTTTGGTTTGTAGAGCTCAGCCTGATGTTTAAAGTAGAGGGTTGGGCCATTTGTCTGAATTCTGAATAACAGACATAAATGTTGGTGGCCTCTTGTCTTCACTTGCCTTTTGTCAATGCAATTTGTATTTTATTTATACTTACTTTGTTTTAATTTTAGGTTTTTGGGTTGTTTTTCTTTTCTTGTTTTTTGTTTGTGGTATGTATGCATTTATATATTTGTTTTATTTTGAAACAGAGAGAGAAAAAGAAAACATGAAGTTGGGTGGAGAGAGAGGTGGAGAGGACGCGGGAGATGGAGTAGAATTAAAATATATTGGACAAAAAAAAAACTTTAAATAAAAAATAAAAAAAAATCAAAAGAAAGCAGTAAGCAAGTGCTGAAGACCTTTTTGACCACAGTACCTCTAATGTGAATAGAGATCTAAGCTGCCTAGGAGCTCAATGTTGGTGTGGGCGTGGCCACGCCCTGGTCTGTATAGGTGCTGGGGTCCTGGGGCATGTCTGCATGGTCAGCCTTCAAAGAGCCCCACCACGTGGCAGACACTCTCTTTCTCCTCTGCTCCCTCTCTTCTCCCCATCTCTTTCTTCCTCTTCCCCTCCCATTCCTTTAATAAACCTAATATGGCTCCTTGGCAGCGTGCTAGCGTGTCCACGTGTTCTTCCATGCTCAAAATACTAACACTCAGTAATGTTTAGTTGACTGCTCTGCTGTGGAGCTGAATAAGGGTAGAATGTTATGCTTTGGAGATGATGGGCTAGTCCGTTTGCTGCCATGAGGACAATTTCCACACGAGAAATCCAGGCAGTAGACAACATATGCCATCGCTTCTTTGTATTTTCTGTTCTGTGCCCAAGGTCTTCTGATTTTTCTGTAGTAACCGACAGATGTACTGTTAAATGGAAAACCCGGCAGAGCACAACATCAAGCACGAGTTCTTCTTTTTTTTAAATTTTTTTATTTTGTATTTATCAAGAAAAACAGTAAATTGAATTTAAAATGCTGATAAGTTAACAATAACTATAAAGAAAATAAAAATCATAAACATGACTTATCAAGGGTGATAATGCAAAAAATTTGCTACACATAAAATTACTTTGTGTTCAGCTTTCCCTCTGAATTTTTTTTTCCCTCCCTGTATATCCTTATTCAAGGTCCCTTCCCCCTCCCACCACATCAGGTTATTTTTTCTTCTCCACAACTCCCCATCCCCTTCCTGGGCAGGCAGCAGACAGTCCCATGGTCCCACTGCCCCAATAATGCTTAGTTCAGTCTCCACTCCTGGCCAAATCCAGTTTTGTCCCCCCTCCCTCAAGAGTGAGTCAGGTGTTCCTCTAGGTGGAGTGGGATCCGAAGGGTCAGTCCAGGGTGTTTCTGATCCCAAGCTGTTCAGTGGTTGTGGTTTGCAGCTTGGGCACAAGCACGAGTTCTTGAAGGATGAGTCTCAGAGACCATCTCTGCCCTTTTTCTGATTCACAGAAGTCCTCCTGAAAACATTGCAGCAGGTCCCCAACCCTCGCTCATCAGTGGCAACCCTCTGTGAGAGACACCCGCAATATCATAGAAGGCCACTATCTCCTAGGAAAAATAACTTCATCCTTATTGAATGCAAATTAGTCTTTTTTTTTCTAGCATTGACTAGCTCTCCCAGGTTTACCCTTCCAGGTAAAAACCGACATGCCTGCTTCCTAACGCAAGAGAATCACTATCGTTCATTATAGAATCTCATTCTTTTTCTTCAGTGGCATGCCTCTAGATCCTCTTCCCACTCTCTTCTTGTCTTGCAAAGAAAAGGGAAGCCACTTACTCTGTCCTCTGCTGCTCTGGGAGTGCATCTTCCCAGCATTCCTGTCCCTCTGGTCTCCTGGATTGTTTGTCTCCTTCCTTTCCTCAGCCTACAGCCAAGCCCAGGTTCCTCCTGCCCTGTAGGTGCCGCAGTCAACCATCTCTGACAGCTCTTCAAGTCACCGAGGCTGACTTCCTCTGTGACTGCTAAAAGTAATCAATTAATACCATCCCCAAAGCCTTTACTTCCCTGCACTGACCCACTTTTTTAGAACTTTGGGCCTATTGCCATATTAGATATGATTATGGAAATTTTTTATCAGCTTTTTAAAAAACTGCCCTCCATTGGCCTTTCAGATTTGTCAGCTCCCACCTAGGGTAATAAAAATGTTCTGGATTCTTCTAGATCAGAGTGTTAGTTCAGAACTGCAACATCAAATTCCATGTACCAACACTTCACAGTAGAACTTCTTTCCCCATACCTGTAGATGGCCCAACATAGCAAATCCCTGCTCTGGGACAATGGTAGAACCCTCTACTTTCTCTGCTTCCTCACGGGCTTCCTGCTGTGTTGTCCTCTTCAAGGCTGTATGAGATGGGGAGTGGAGCAGACAGAGGGGAGGGAGAGGTGAGCACATCCACTGGTTCCTAAAATTCCCCAGGCCATCACTGCTTATACAAAGTCAATTTCTCTTCTGGTTATCTCTTGGGGTTCTTCAGGGACTCTGGCAGAGAGGTTCCAGCCTTCTTCCTTAATATGTGACATTGACATCAGTATTTTCCAGCTGTGGACTGTATTTTATAAAGTTCTCACTTCCCTGTTGGTCTGAGATGGTCCTCTTGGGAAGAATCTAAATGAACTTGATTGCAGACTCTATCCATCAAGTCATTCATTCGTCCTATATACCAATCAACAGGCTGCTCCAGTGCAGCCAGGAAAAAAAATCTTCTACCATTCCCTGCTGTTCATGCAGAATTCCTGTCCTGTGCTTTCTGTCTCCCTTGAAGGCCTTATTACGGAGTAGAGAGCATGGCCTCTGTTCTAGAGTGATGGAGTTCCCATCTCAGTTGTTTGAGAACTCTTTCACATAGGAGTGAGTAGTACAGCATTTTCCTAGCATGTGTAAGCCTTCATTCCACACATCACCAAAAGACTGTATTAAAAGTCTTTTTTGAAGAGCCTTCTCTCCCCAAGGATGCAAGCCTTTGGCACCTTTAAAGTGGATAATAGGCCTAAAGGCTGTATGTGTCTATAGGTGCTTGGGAATTTCTGGAAGATGACCCAGCTCAGAATTCATTTCAGGATCTAGGGTTTACTTCCTTGGAGTCTGAATGAAACATCCATTTTATTTTATTTTATTTTATTTTATTTTATTTTATTTTATTTTATTTTATTTTATGTGTGTACCTGTGAGAGTGAGCACACATATGCAGGTCCCCACTGAGGCCAGTAGAGGGCGTCAGACTCCTTGGGGCTAGACTAAACAGGCAGTTGTGAGCCCCGACAAAGGTGCTGGAGACTGAACTCAGGTCCTCTGCAAGAGCAGCAACGGCTCTGAGCCACTGGGTCATCTGTCCAGCCCTGAAATTCTCATCTGAGTTTCATCACATGTGCCATCGGTTTCCTCAGCTGCCACATACTTAATAATCCAATGAGTAATGTCAACTGCCCAACCACTGTGTCAATTATCCTTTTTTTTCTCCTTTCTCCTTAATTTCTTTGTGACCTGTGCCATTTCTGATGACCGCCTCCTTAAAATTCTGTTCCCCCTGGAACCGTATGATGTTTGTGGCCTGGTCGTCTGCATTTCTGACTGCTTCTGGGTTCATTCCAGCTTTGCTCTTTGCTATATATCCTTAGTGACTGTTCCCTGAGACTCACTCGACATCCCTTTTTTTCTACTTAATTACTCTGCTCCTGGCCAAGTTCATCTACTTTAATGGCTTCAGCAATGATGGTGATGGCCCACAATGATGGTGACAAATGGCAGCCAGATGGTAAGCAATAAGCAGAACCTTTTGAAGTATGTGTAATTTTTCCCCATTTTATAATTAAGGAAATTAAGGCTTAGAGATGATAAATAATTTGTCTGAGGCCACACAGCTAGCTAATATAAAAAGCCAAGTTCAAACCCAAGTCTGTCTACATTTGACAATGAAAATTTTAACCTCTAAATTCACTGACCACCTCCCAATCTACATGTCTAGCCTTGATTCCTCATTTGAGCTAAGCAGCCATATGTCCAGCTTTCTAGCTGGGCACATCTGTGATTATTCCACAGCCACAGAAAGTTCAGTACATCCCACATGTGAACTTATTACCTGAGAGTCAGCTTGTCAGATGGCATCACCCTCTTGGTTCCCTGGGTTAGTCTCTGGCATCAGCATTCTCTGTAACAGAGGCTGCAGGGCCAGAACCCAGGACACGGAGCCATCTGTCATCACCTTTGATGCCCATTCTCTAATGCCAAGTCTTTGTCAGATCAGCAGTGCATGGTCAGTGTCTCATCTCTGCCTCCTACTTGGGCTCTTGTAAAGACGTATGAGCTTGCTTTCTTAGATCAAATAATTCCACACCTCATTTGGACAGACTGACTCTCTTGATTTTTTTTAATCACTGCACAACCAGACTCCTTAGTATGCTGGTGAAGGTGGCCCTAACTTACCTAACCCTCACATCCCACCCCTACCCCCATCTAGTGCTGCCATCATTTTAGACACCCCCGAATATTTGTTGGTCTCCTCCATACCACTACTCAACATCTCCACCTTAGGCCATACTGTCCCACAAACCTGGGACCTTCTCTTTCCTTCTCACCCCACCCAAACCCTTCTTATCCTTTGGCAAAAGTCACGTTCTTTATAAAGCCTTACCTTGCACCTTTGGTTTGTCTTGACCCCTAAGTTCTTATTCTTTTTCCAGCTTTTTGCTCCATTTTCTTTATTATAATGTTTTGGTGATACTAACTCACACCACAGGCCTCTCTAAAGACAATGAACACAGAACACAGTTTATATTGATCACATTAACATTTCAGATAAAAAACCACTATAGTGTTGTTTTCTAAATAAAAATCAAAGAAGGGCCCAAGGTCATTGTGTTTGTGTGTTCCAAATACTTGACATCCATAGCTTCCTAGGATCTCTCTCTCTCTTTCTCTCTCTCTCTCTCCCCCCCTTCCTCCCTCCTCCCCTCCCTCCCCTCCTCTCTTTCTGTCTCTGTTGAGGGGGAGAGGAAGAGAGAGAGAATGAGAACAAGGAATTGGCTCAAGTGATCATAGTGAAAAATCCTATGATCATCTGACTCAGAACCAGAAACTTGGGAATAATAGAACAGCATGATTCAGTCCATGTGTGAACACATGAGAACCTCACAATTGTTTACAGTCCAGCCCATGGACAGCAGCAGACAGAGATGTCCCAAGTTTGAGAGAGAAGGGGATGCATGGACATTCCTCCTAGTTTCTCTTATTTTTAGACTCTTGTTAGTTTAGATGATGCCTGCCCACATTGAAGAGGACAGCTGCACCGACTGAGTCTGTCTAAGCAAATGACAATCTTATCCAGTAACACCTTCACAGATACACCCAGAAATAATGGGTAATCTGGATACTATGTGGCCCAGGTGAAATGACAGGAAAAAACAGCCATTATTATCACATAGCTAATGACTAACAGAATTGGTAGAAAAACTGAGAATCATGGTTTACATTTATTTCACTTAATTTTAAGCACCTGCATGTTAGGCAGAAGCATCCTTAATTTCCATATCCCACCTCACCTATAGAGTACCATGAATATAGTAAGGACCCAAGACATGCTACTCGGATTGATGGATACAGATGCCTGTTTCTCTCATCATTTCTTCAGATGTTTGAGGAATGTAGCCCAGTACTTCCCCAAAGCTGAGCTTATTTTATTTTTTGAGATTAGGTCTTACTATGTAGACAGGGCTGGCCTCAAACTCACAGGGATCCACCTGCCTCTACCTCCTGAGTGCTGGATTAAAGGCAGGCACCACTATGCCTGACCCTTAAAGCTGGGCAATTCCCATAGCTCCTTCTCTGAAGACCATCCTCCCATTCCTCTCTGTAAACCCCGTGGTCAGCAATATAGCATCCTGAAAATGATATTCAGAAGGCAGTTCAACATAGGACTTTCAAGCACATTTGATAGGGGCCCCAAACTTAGTCTGATGCAGAGTAAGATGGGTTATGTTTTCTTTATCTATAGCCACATAACTCAGGCTCCAGGTTATCTTTGGGGCAGCTGAACTCTCTGGCATTATCTCATGTGATCTCTAGCTTGATGCTACTGGGTTCATTGCAGATTTGAAATTCCACCCAATGCTTTAGCAGTACTCATACCAGAGGGCATTTTATCAATTTTAGTCTTAATACTGTATATTCAAGATCCTTGAGCAGCCAAATTCTGCCCAGTGATTCATACCAGCAGATGAGGCAGTGGAAATAAGCTCAGAGTTTCAGGCCCTTTCCTTTACCAACTACATTGTGTTCTCTGGAGCTTGCCTGACCAGATACTAGTAATGTGGTTACTCAAAAGCTCCCAGACAAAGACAAAAAAGATTAAAAACTCTCACAGGTTTCCATGTGGGCAGCAGTGGCAATTAGCATCAGGCCCAGTGAATATCGTTGATTGAATCACTTTCTGCCTAGAAGCTAGACAGCAAACCATTAAAGATAAACTTGGCCACAGTTAAATTTTAAGAAATATGTTTGAGCTGAGAGCAATTCACGAGTTGGACAGTAGTGAGCCAGTGGTGTGAGCTCCAACAGAGGGAAGTGGAGCTAAGGGAAGGAGGCTTTTTATAAGATGGTCCTGGAAACAAGGCAGAGTAGCTCTTTTGGAAAATCCCTTGTTAGAAGGTAGCCAGCTGTGATTAGGCTGAGTTTTAGAATGTGCTGGATTCCCACTTGCAAGGCAGTTGTCCTTTGAATAGAGTGGTATCTCTGTCTTTACATCATCTCCACCCCCAACTCTTCCCAGGTCTGCCCCCCCCCCCATGCTTCCTCTCAAATTGATGACCCAAAATACATGCCCATAAAAAAAGAATGAAACGAGACTCATATAATTGACCTTTACAAAAAGCAACCATTTGCAGCTAAAGAGATGGCTTGGAGCTTGAGAGCACTTGCTGCTAATGTAGAGGACCTGGCTTCAGTACCTGGAACCCAAACAGTAGTTCACAACCATCTGTACCTCATATTCCAGGAGATCCAATGGCCTCTTCCGACCTCCACGGGGTAGTACCCATACATATATGCTGGCAAACACTCATACAGGTAAAATAAAAGTAAACAAACCGTATATTCTAAAAACATCAACTCCAAATAGACCAAGATCTTTTAGTGTGAAACTTGAAACTGGAACAGCCAGAAGAAAATATAGGTAGGTAGTGCCTTCCAAAAAACAGCCGCTTCTGAATCAGACTTCACTTGCTCAGGAATTAGCGTCAATTCTTGACAAAAA
>PVIH01021181.1:0-30406 GCA_004025045.1 Sigmodon hispidus | reverse complement strand
CACCTGACTCACTCTTGAGGGAGGGGGGAAAGAACTGGATTTGGCCAGAAGTGGAGACTGATCTAAGCATTATTGGGTCAGTGGGACCATAGGACTGTCTGCTCCCTGCCCAGGGAGGGGATGGGGAGTTTCAGAGAAGAAAAATGACCAGATGTGTTGGGAGGGGGAAGAGACCTTGAATAAGGATATACAGGGATGGGAAAAAAAATTCAGAGGGAAAGATGAACACAAAAAAATGTATGTGTACCAATCGTATTTGTATTTCCACCCTTGATAAGCCATGCTTATCATTCTTATCCTCTGTATAGTTATTGTTAACTCTTCCACATTTTAAATTCTTTTTACTGTTTTTTTTTTTTTGATAAATACAAAATAAAGAAGGAAAAAAAAAGAAAAGCTTTTATGTGCATGATTATATTTATAGGACATTGTTAGATCAACTTCCTATATACACATATAGGTTACAGAGATACACATATATGCAGCAAACATCAAATGTGAGAGAAAGAATGAAATTAAATACGTTCTCAAAGTAGTGTGAATCTGCACATGACCTTTTCTAAATGTGCATGTCTGTATACTTTTGTGTACTTATAAGAACACCCATATGGTTGACACTATAGCTCAGTGGTGTAGTGATAGGCTAGGTATACAAGGCCCAGAGATCAACTTCACCCAGCACTACATAACTACTTCTACAAAGAGGGGATTCTTTCTGAACATGGTTAACTGAATGTGGTAAGTGTGAATCTCAGTGATACTGAACTTGATAGAAAAAAAAAGTGGGAATCCCCCTCCAATGCATTGGCGCAGGTGGCCACTTTTAAATATAACACCAGTAGCACAGACACTAAGAACAATAATTAAGAAGTGGGACTTCCTGAAGCTGAAAAGTTTCTTTAAGGTCAAGGACACTGTCAATAAGACAAAATAACAGCCTACAGAATGGGAAAAAACTTTGCCAAGCCTACAACTGATTAGGATTGCTTTATAAAATATATAGAGAACTCAAGACGCTAGATCCCAAAACTCTAAATAACCCAATCATTCATTCTCATCAGACAAAATTGAAGCTAAATATTAAGAAAAACAAAATTATATAATTTACAGATAAATAGATAGAGCTAGAAGAAAACTATCTGAATAAGATAATAAATACCAAAAGAAAAAAATGGGGTTTAGAACTAAAAAGGGAATTCTCAACAGAACGAATTACAAATAACTGGAAGGCACTTGAAAAATTGCTCAACATCTTTAGCCATCAGAGAAATACAAATCAAAACAACTTTGAGATATTACCTTACACCTGCCAGAATGGCTAAGATCAAAAACACAGAGAGTAGCCTATGCTGGAGATGATCCAGAACAAGAGGAATACTCATCCATTTCCGGTGGGAACGTACACTAGTACAGCCACAATGGAAAGCAGTATAGCAGTTGTTCAGAAAACTGGGAATCAATCTCACCAAGGACTCAGCAATACCACTATTAGGCATATACCCAAAGGACTCACATTCACACTCAAAAAGCATGAGCTCAACTATGTGCATAGCAGCACTGTTCTTAATAGCAAGAACCTGGAATCAACCTTGATGTCTCTCACCTGAAGAATGAATTAACAAATGTGGTACATCTACACAATAGAATAAGGAGGGAATGTATCAGACTGTGTTTCCATGCATGGATTGGCACTTTGGAGCCCATTCTCTCCAGAGGACAACTAACCAAGTCATGACATTAGGATGAGGAAATCAGACCTGCATGGAGTGGATGCTGAGCTGATCCACCTTGGGACTTCTTGTCCTTTTGGGGGAGGGGATGGGGAATGGGGAGGAGGGAGGGTGAAGGCAGACAGGGAGTGATTGGGAGGGGGAAGGGAGGAAAAGCAAGGGGAGACATGAAAAAAAGGGACTTTATTTTCTAAAAATAAATAAATAAATAAATAAATAAATAAATAAACCAAAAAATATGTTCAGAAAAATAATTCTGTAAATCAAAAAAGCAAAACAAAAGTGAGAATCTCATTTGAGGTACCCTGCATAGATATTAGAAAATTATAAATAGTAGTGTGTTTTGTGGAGAAATGGTTAGAGTTCTGCCTAACACAGTGTATTCTTTGTGAAATTTTCAAAATTATTTCGATGGGCTTTTCTCAGGAATTTTGTTCTTTTTGTAATTATTATTTCTTTGGTTGTTGTTGTTCTTATTTGTTTTGGGGGCTTTGTTTGAATTAGAAGCTCTGCTAAGTTGTGCTAGTCATTATAACAAAGCACCTCATCTCCTATTCTTACTGCCTCCATTGTCCCTTTGCTGGAATTAAACGTACACATCACTACAG
This sequence comes from Sigmodon hispidus, assembly GCA_004025045.1. Taxonomy (NCBI): domain Eukaryota; kingdom Metazoa; phylum Chordata; class Mammalia; order Rodentia; family Cricetidae; genus Sigmodon; species Sigmodon hispidus. The sequence continues at coordinate 28,068 of PVIH01021181.1, read as the reverse complement.
ATTAACTATTCTCTCTACATTTAAGATTAAGCCCTAGGAAATACTCAGAAAAATGATAAATATTACTTGAGGAAAATAATCTCAAATATAGTACCTGAGGATACAGAAGCAGCTTCTGTTGTGAATAATAGATTATATTGTAATCATCATGTATTCTTTCTCCTCTTAGCTTCACAAGCTCAATTAAACGTGTTTTCAAATAGCTTGGATAGCATCTTCTGCCTTCATTTTCTGAGGAATAGTCTTTTTCCTTCTCAATATCAATCTTTTGTAGCAAGCAAGCACACACACTCACACACACCCACCCACCCCCACACACATGCTTCATCAAAGTCAGATATGAACTTTGATATAAAGAGAAATAATGAGCTGAAACAATTATGTTGAATTTCTAATAATGCTTTATCTTTTTTATCCTAACAGCAGTCATGAGTCTGCATAACAAAGGATGAACCATCATGGTGTCTCTTTCATTAAACCTCCTTTCTCTCTAAACATATTGCTTGGTGAGGTTGTTGAGTTATTTCCTCGTTCTTTAGAACTGTTCTGATTTCTTTCAGCAAAAGATAATAGTGAGTATTCTGTAACATGCTGTTTCTGCTGTTAGGTAATTATTCTGTCTGAAAAAAAATATAATAGATTTATCACAAAAGAGCTATTCAACCCATTGCATTTTACTATGGAAATCAACAGTCTCATGGAAATGTGAGAAATTTAGACAAAAATGAACACATTTCTGTCTGTGTTTGTCCCCACTATTACAAAAATCTGCCCATGAAATTAGCTAAGGAAAAATACACTTGCATCTTATGAGAAAATTCTTAACTTACCCAAAATAAAAAAAATATATAATGCCAAAAATTATCCTTTAAAATACATCTTTATTCCACTATAGTTCTGTTTTGTCTAAGGTGAATCTGCTTACTTGCCAATAGTTGCAAAAATACTTCACTATCATAAAATAGAGGGTTTTTTGTGTCCATTAAATATAATAAAAATTAGTAATAATGTGGCTTATATCCTTGCCTGTTTTAATTGTGCTATTTTAATAAGCTGAGTGGAGATGTTAGCTAAAATTTAAAATGGATGGCACAAAGAATATTCTAGATTTACTTTTAATAAGTAGGAGAAAGTATTATATATTTTACTCTTGATGAAGTGATGTCCCATACACCATATATGTTCCAGAGTATACAGGCAAAGACTGTCATTTGTAAAATATTATTGGTCTCAAGACAGACCTTATATTGATTTTCTCAGTTTTTTAAACTATATTCCTCTTTTGGATATACATAAAATCACAAACTTATATATAAACTTCAGTGGCCATTAGTATATTGAAGTGGAATTGGTTGGTTCTAGGTCTGGACACCTACAACTAAGACTACAAAGACCATTGACATCCAAGTATTATACATATATCCTTTTTCATTTTTTTAATCTAAATATCACAGAGTGATTAGCAAAAAGTAAGTTTAGCTTTGATTGGAAATTCACATCCCTGTACCACTGGAAAATTCAAGCAGTAGCGTTTGAGATTAAAATTTATCTCCTATTTCCATTTCCTGTTGCTATGAAAAAATTACCAAAACAGAAGCATTTCAATGAAGAAAACTTTTTGTTTTGTTTTCTTTTCCTCACATCAAATTATAGGCTGCCACTGGAGGAAATCTAAGAAGCAGAAACTTGAAGCAGCTAATGACATTGTATCCACAATCAAGAGCACAGAGCAGTGAATTCTTTCATGGATGCTAGTGTTCAATTAGCCCTCTCTGTTTTATACAGGACAACATCCACTGATCAGAGAATTGTCCTACAAGAAAGATAGTATATCTCCCTATGTCAATATAATCAAGACAATTCCTCATAATTTTTTTCAGAGGCTAACTTTATTTTATTCAATCTCTCAAATCTGTATATCAAAGCTTTCTTCTTATGTGTCATATTGACATTAAGGATAGGTATCACAACTAACCAGTGATTGATACTCTCTGTTTGGCATTTTTGTTATTTTATTCATTAAATATGTATATATTATTGCATAATTAACTTCAGTTGCCACAGGGACAGATACCAAATTCTTCATTGGCTTATTATCATATATATATATATATCCTCAGTATTATATTTAAAATTTTTATGATGTACATTAAAATAGTTTGCTTACTATATGGCTAGGAAATACTTGTACTATTTCCTATTTATTCTCATTATTTGTAGAGTAATAATTGTAAATTCACTCTTACTTTTTGTTGACTCCATATGACTATGACAAAGAAATTTGATTTTACATATTTATTCTTTAATATTACTTTTCATGTAAGTTGTACATTTGAATCAATACTACTAATTAAACATATTAAATTCAGAAAAAATAAGGACTATTTTTGTCTTCATAAAATATTTTGACAAGTATTTGATTTTTTTATCCATGCTTCTTGAAAGCAGCTTAAAATATATTGACTCATACATATAGCATTATTTAAGTATGTTAGTCTGAATTTGTATGTGTGAGTGAGAGTTTGTCTGTATTTTTTTGTGAACCATATGAGGATTCTTGTGTACATATGTGTGCTTGTGTGGGGAGAACTTAATATAGTATCAAATGTTATTTATCAAATGTATCACATGCAGTCCATTCTTTTATTAAAACAATAATCATGATTTCTCTGGCTAGGAAATTGCCAAGTCTGATGACCTCATTGCCTTATATATTGATATATCCTCATTCCCCTATCTCATTCCTCCCGTATTTTCTTCAATATTTGCTTATTTTCTCTTGATGCAAATTCAGGTGCTCAAGCTTACAAGGAAAAATGTATTAACAGGTTGGTATGTCTCATCAGAGAATTGATGTTTGAATGTTACATCATAGGAGGTTCTTAATAGCAGACATCTTCTACTTGCTTTTAATTTTAATAATTTTTGAATCTATTTTATTTAAAAGTAATTGGAATTTATTCTAAAAAGTATTTTAATATTTTGCACCATAAAATTAATTATTATATGCATCATAATCATTTAATTTATCTACTCACACAACAGAGAATGGATGAGTGAGCAATATAAAATGGTGTCCTTAAATGGAATGCAGCCAAGGCACTTTACTTACTTAAAACAAACAAACAAAAAACAGTAAACTGTTTCCTGAATATGTCAAATATTATGAGATACTATTATATTTAAATCAGAGACAACATGAATATAAAAGAAAAGGTTATTAACAAAATGTGTTTGATTACTGCAGGTCCTAATTACAGAAGAAGGGCATTTGAAGAGCAATCAATAGGTCTGGAATAATGAAATCATTACAGTTATGAATATAAGCAAACATTAAATGAGAACAAAATTCTATCATTTTGTGTGCAATCATTTGATTTTATTAGGTATGAAAATGTGTAAAAATAGTAAAGAATTGCTTTATTTATACTTAATTGGGATTATTTGAATGTCATCAAGAGCCTATGTACTTTTAAAAAAATATTATGGAATTTCAGATTAGAAAACAAAAGGCTAGAGTTGTGCTAAATGAAGTCAATAGTCAAAACATTACTACATTGTTTTTAACCCTGATATTGCTTTGTAATGCACCATGAACAAAAGTACTATTAAAAAGAGACTGTTTTGAGTTATCTTTCCAGATGTATGTTACCTTCTCATTATTGTAGGAAGCTTGATAGAATGTACCAAACTGAAGCTGAAATATCACAGCACTAACTCAAATTTGAAGCACGCTTGTGAACTGATGTAGGGCAACGCTATTTACTATCAAATCCTGACTAACATCCCTCCTCTAGCAAGGCTGATAAACCTAAAATTTCCCTAAAAGCACAAACATCTGGTGTTCTATTCCTTAGAATCTTGAGTCTATATGGCATATTTTCTTTTAAACAACTCCTGTCACACTTATAGAAAAGTTAAAAATGTTGATCCCATTAAAGTGATCCCTGAGTCAAGAACAATATTGTAGAACATCCTCTTATTAGGACTTGTATTAAGTAGCCTGTGCCCCATTTCAGTGACCTAATATAACAAAATATTTGTTAAACATTCTCAGTGTTGTTGTGAAGTCTATGTGGGTTAGTATATGTAAAATGATGAAAATATAGCTTATAATAAAGATATAACCTTTCATATTTCATTATAACAATTTTAATATAATTGGTAAATGAATTTACATAGTTGTTATTCCTAGTTGTAAAAATTAAAAATAAAACAACTAACACAAACATGGTAGTAAGAATTTGCATTTAAAAATTCGTGGTTTTATTACTTCAAGTCACATTAATACTGTTAATTTATTTACTAGAACATTATGTGTATCAGGGCAGTCTTCCAGTACATTTCTTTCAAGATCATTGCAAAGCTTACATGTAATTATGTTTTGAAATAAGTAAGTGATGGACTTGAGAAATTATTCAGTAAATGATTAAAACACAAGATTCTAGAGTTTATCCTCATCATTCACATTAAAGTTTAGACATGGTAGTGTGTGCTTGTAATCCCAAAACTTGGGATAAAAGTCAGAGTGATCTCCTGTGTCAGATAGTTGGCCTAATCAGTAAGCTCCAGGTGATTGAGAGAAAGTTAGTGAACAATATCAAAGACTCCTAAACGATGACACAATGGTTGTCTTTTGGCCCCCATATACACATGCAGGCCTATGTACACATACCCACAGATTCATAGCTTTAAATACACACACACATACACACACCAAAATAAATTATGAGTACTAAGAATATTTTCCTAAGGTTTTTATAAAAACCAAAAATCTAATATTTTTTTTTCATTTCCCACTTGAATCAGGTGGTATGTTAATGATTCATTAATAAAAAGTAAGAGTAGATAAAGTGATCTAAGGACAAGTGGATCTCAGGACTGATTTTCACACTATATGCACAAGCTGCTTGCATTGCCTTTAAAGAAAGGTCTGTGAGGGTTATATTGATTGACTTGCCAGATTCTTCAAAATCCATACTCATAATACTGAAGCAAAGTATAAAATAAACACCAAATGGTATGAATGATGACTTCTGCTACTTCTGAGAATGAAGGTTTTTCATAAGTTACCACTTCTGTGTAACTATTAATTAATGAGATAATGCTGGTAGCAACAATATATAATTTATGTCTATAGGGTTCTCTATTCTGAAGAGTAACAGACCCCCCCAAATGTACACATGGCATCCCCCAAAAGTATACATGGCTGATTGACCAACATAATATTATGGGAAGTCTTCCAGTACATTTCTTTCAAGATCATTGCAAAGCTTACATGTAATTATGTTTTGAAATAAGTAAGTGATGGACTTGAGAATGGACTCTACATTATTATTTTTCAGAGCTCCACAAATTATGTAATGCTGTTTTTTTGTATATGACTGTAAAAATGTGGATGGAATTATTATATAGCTTTTAAGATAGACACCTCCATGAATTATTTAAAACAATGAAATTTAAAGGATTGGACCTCAATCTGATGAGCCCTATAATATCAAGAGAGAATGAGAAAGAGTTTTCCAAGTTCAATATCCACTGAGTGTTTTATTTCATATGCTGTATTATGACTTTTAAGTTAGTTACACTCTGAGAAATTTTTGAACACACTAGTTTGGCTTAATAGACAATTTAATTGTTTCAAACCATCATTAGTATAAAACAGGAAGTCTAGGAAAACAATATTTGTATCATCTAATCCACAGAATATATCTAACAGCAATCTCAGGTAGAGTCTTTCAATATGCCACATCAATTGAAAAGCTTCATTGCATTTTTCTATATTCTTCAATTCTCCAAATTAATATGCCTGTTCCAAATACACTATATCTATTTTTTTTGTAATTTTCCAATAACAATGTTTTTTAACCTGTAATTACTCTTTCTTGAACCTGCCTGTGCTTTTGATTGCATTAATATATTTCTTGAAATAATGGTCAAAATACATTTTCATTTTTGTAAAAGGATGGGAAATAATTCTATGATAGGGATATTGTTCATCATGTTATAAGTTTAAGGGTTTTGATTTCCAGTTTCAAACACATGCATATATAACTACGGATATGTGTATATGTGTATAGTGTGATTCTGTTACGTTTCTTGTCATTTTAAGTAATTATCCCACCTATGGGTTTCAAAAAGATGATTGATCAAAAGGCAGACAGGAAGTGTGGGCAGGGCTATCAGACTAAGAAAACTCTTGATTACAGAATGAACACAAACAGATGCCAGAGAGCCCCCAGAGAGAACCGCCACAGACACGATGAGGAGACTGCAGCAGACACAGAGGAATGAAGCTGAAATGCTGCTATGAGAAAAGGTACGAAGCCACACAGCTGAACAAGATGAGTTGAGGTTAGATGAAGGAGTTAGCAAATAATATGCCTAGGCTTTAGGTCAATCAGTGCAAAAATAATATAGGCCTGTGTGTGATTATTTGAGGCTAAGTGAGGCTGAGAGTGGGTCCAAACCTTTGGTCTATGCCTGAAAAGCCCAGGCCAGAACCATTTACAACATTTGTGTGTTTATGCACATGGACACACATAACTACATCTACACAGCTAGCATTTCTGTTCTGTTTCTCTGTTTGGCAATTTTGTCTTTTTCTTCTGTGCTTTGTGTTATCTTCAGATAAATATTGGACTTAACTATTACAGTTCTGTGGTATTAAAGTAGCTCTAAATGGCTTCTGTTACTGCATCACAGTCAAAGCTATTTAATTTGTTGTTATTTTGGGACAGCTTGCTTCAATCATGTCTGATATAGGAAAGGACAAGATTAATGCCAAACATCATTTGAGTAGATGGAATCAGAAATTGCTAGAACATCTCCCAAATGTTGAAAGAATATGAAGTAATTGGGAAAAAACCCACACTCCCTACAAAAACAAACAAGCACCAAACATTTTAACATTTTTCTCTCCTTTTATCTTCAAAACTTTGGGTTAAATATCAAATGATTATTATTCTAGGAGATGACAGGAGGGATTTAGAGATACTCAGATTTCTCAGTCTCTGCTCTTTGGAAAACATCCCTGCATCATAGCAAAAATCTACTTTCCACTCTTCAAATAGCTACTGGCTTTCTGGGCCCTTTTATATGCAATTTCTTCCCTCTGGCCTCTTGCTTTCCCAAAGTTCAGTTAATGTTCACAAAAAGCAATTAGGTGGTCATTTCCACCATGCAATTTATTCTAGACATAGCTGTTGTTGAATGGTTTTTTTGGCCTGTTTGAGGCTGGAGGTTTATGATTTGGCACGCGTGTGGCGCCGGTGGTTTGGAATTTGGTTTGTGTGTTTGTGGCTTTTGTTTTTTAAAAGAAATGAATTATATGTTTATATATTTTAATATTGTTTGGCCCATGTTTTATATCTATTATTAGCTAGCTCTTTTTTTTAATTAACTTATTTTTATTAATCTTTTTGCCACGTGGCTCAGCCCATGGCTGGCTGGTATCTCTTACACGTCTGCTCCTCTGGGGGTCCGATGCAGAGTGACTAACTCCACCCTCCTTCTACCTGGCTGCCTCTGATTCTCCACCCACATCTACGGTGCCCTGCATGGGTCTAAACAGTTATTTATTTACATCGTACAGAGATCATTCCACCACATTTTTTTTGTTTAATTAAAAAGGAAGGTTTTAATTTTTATATAGTAAAATTATATATAACAGACATAAAACATGGGCCAAACAGTATTAAAATATATAAGAGTGTGATTCATTTATTTTAAAAGACAAAAGCCGTGGGTGGGCAGACCAAATTCCAAACCTCTGGTGCCACACGCGCACCAAGTCATAAACCTCCAGCCCCAAACAGGCCAAAAAAAACATTAAACAACAGATGGCGCCCCACGTTGGGCGCCAATTATCACGGTAAAAACCCGCCGCCAAGAGGTATGTTTTAAATAAGGTTTATTTTGTTAGAATTACTTATAAAAGGAGGTTTTAGCAACACGCCAAGCCGTCGTACCAACCCGCAGCCTTGCTGCCAGAGACCGGAAACCCCGCCTCTCTCTCAGTGCTCCACTTTCGTCTCTGCAGGTGTCGTCTTAGAGACTATGTCTCTCTTAGCCTTATGCTCTGCTGTAACCCCCACATCTGTACAATCTGTGATTTCCCGCTACACATAGCCTATTAAGTATGCATTGAAACACATGTGGACCACACAGTTCAATGCAAAGCTTGTGGAGATCAAGACACTACAGTGGTTCATTCTTTGTATTTGAGGGAAATGTTTATGTTTTTATTATACAAGACCTACCTTTCTAGAGATATTACAGTCCATATAGAATTTTTTATATTGTTCTCTAATATGAATGATTATAGATATTATGAGAATATAAAAGTGAATTAATGGGAATTTATTGGAAAGGGAATCATGTCTTCAATTTCGAAAGAAAATACAAGATTTCCAAAAAACAATGGAAAGAAAGTCAGAATATAGATAATATACTAGACAATGTAAAAATCTGAGAAAAGATAGTCATATATGAACAATTATAAAATGTTTCAGGAATAAAATTTCTCTAAGTATTAAGCCTCATTTTTAAAATGTGGGAAGCCTGCTGATGTATTTTAGATTCCTGAAAAATGGTAGCATTAACTTCTGTCATTTTGTGGAATCCTGTATGCATGTATGCACTTGTTCATCATATACAATTTCAATGTTAAAATACTGAAAAAGCAAATATATGAACAAAACGATAGAAATTAAAAACAATTCCTGTTTACATGACGAATAACAATGTGCTCAAATGTTCAGGTCAGATAAACATCAGATAACATTTTCAGGACAATATAAATTATCTTTCAAAGTAAATTTTAATGAGATCTATTACTGATATAGAATGTTCCAAACAAGGTAAGTTAACTAGGCAAAAATTATCAACATCTGCCTGAATTTACCCTTCAGGTATTAGGATTACAAGTACACACTATCATACTTGCTTTGGGGTTTGACATTTGTTAAAATGTATTTTGTTTATATTTTTAATTTACATAATTTCTGAGGATCAAACTTACACAGCAAGAATTTAATACTTTCTTAGTTTTAAAACATTAAACATTACAGTTAAATGTTTAATCATATAATTGCATCAAGTAAAATATTTTAAGGGAAGAGGTTATTTGCTAATTAAGAGGTATTCCATCTAGGAAAAATAATCTAACACCACACAGATATTGACACTTCTAAATTTGATAAGACAAATTGTACTATCATATGCTAAAGTCAAATATAAGCCATGTATGGGTTATACTTAATGTATGAAACATAAAAAACTGAAACCTGCAACTGTGTGTTTATATATACAAATACATATATATTAATAAATATATATATACATGAACACACACTTATTAAGAGAGGGAAAACATCACAGCATTTGCTATTGTAACAAAAAAAAATCAAACAATAATTTAAGTTTTATGCCTTGCTTGTACTCACATTTTTGTGGGTATTTTGATCCAGTAGATGGCTTGCCTCCAGATAGTGTTTCAGCTGCCTAGACTTTTTATTTTAATAAACTTCAATTTTCCACATTACCATAACTTTTCCAGTCGGAGTATGGTCATATAACACAATGGAAACCAAAAATATCCATTTATTGTTTTGTGTTTTGTCTAGAAAATTGAATAACAATTCTTGTTTAGTTCTGTGAATAACATAGTAACACATTCCAATTTGCTACTATTTTATATCACATAGCAATGTTAATTTAAATATTAAAATTTATTTTCCTGTAGATGAAAAGCTTCAATGTCAGATGATTTGCTCAACCTTCATCTTTTTGCATTTGCTATGATAGGTGTTCATGTGATATTCCATATCTAAAAAGAGAGATACAGAATTTGTTTATTTATGCAAAAGAAAATCAAGCAAAATATCTCTGTATACACCTGTAATTCTATCACTGAGAAAGAGAGACAGCAGGATTTCATCACTATGGCTAGTGGGGCAAAACTGAAGACTATAACTACAAAAAATAATAAAAACCATGCACAATAATTATAAGATAATTGTAATGGCTATAAATTATTTTGGATAATTGATTACAAGGCACAATGTATGTCTTTAAAAGAATTAATGACTATATGTGAAATGATTGATGACTTCTTTCTACATAACTTTATATAATATATCATTCATGAAATGTGGGTTCATGCAGTAAAATTTATGAGATGAGAGGAATACATCTAAATTTCTTATAGAGGGTGAGATATGGAAGATATCAAAAAAGTGTCATGAAATCAGAGAAAAGAGCCTCTTCAGGGAAGGAATGAACAGTGAAACAGATGACAACAAAGAAAACTGGAATATTCCAATATATAATGTTATATATGTGTGAAAACTGTACATTGTGAAGTTTTGTGATATTCTCACAAATTATCATAAAAGGTATTAATAAATTTAAAAACACAAGAAAGTAACAATTCTGTAATTTGTTACAAAAGATATTTTTTTAAAAAGGCAAAATTAGAAAAAATATTTCTGTTAGTGAGACTATTTGGGTGAAAAAAATTTATATTTTCAATTGATGGTTAATCAATCACTATTTATATAGTGGACATTTCTTTGTTTCCCAAGGAAGCACTAGTGATCTCAAGAATCCAGACCCTGATGGAGCATGGCCAGAATCACTCAAGACCCCAGAACCCAGACTCCCTTACTGTCTTTTGGTTCCTACATCTCTAGGAAGAAAGTGAGCATCCCCGAATTCTGTTTCTCCTAGAATCACTTCTTATATTTGTAAGTTTTCTCTCTCCCCTTAATAAATATTAACCCATTTTATAATAAACCAAATGTGATTCATTACAGTGATATATCTAGGTGGTAACAAAAATGAACCTAAATAGATCAGAGACTTAAAAATAAGAACTCGTGTGTGTGTGTGTGTGTGTGTGTGTGTGTGTGTGTGTAACCTTACAGAAATAAAATGTCTCCTGATGAAATACTACTATATTCATAGATCAATGGCTTTCTCAGTCATCATATGAGAAGCTTATTTCTGCAGAAGATGGAAAAAATACAGAGATATACAACTGGACAACATACAAACACTAAAATATCTTGAAATTCTCAGTTGTAATTAGAATAACTTCACCAAGTCTCTTCCCTCAAAGCACTGGGAACCATGCAGAAGGGTAAGTAGATAGAAAGCTCGTAAGAGGGAGAGAAGATGGAAGATAACAAAGAATCAAAGAAACTGGCAAGACTGACACAATATGAAATTACAGAGACTGTGATCCAGTGCCTACAAAAGACTAAGCTAGGTAGGGACATAGAACTGAAGATGTGGATAGACACCCACATCCTAAAGCTGGAAGCCAGGACCATTTGATAAATGATTCAAAATAAAAAGTTTTTTTTTCCTTTAAGGGTTAGGGTTAGGTGACTACACCAAGGAAACAAACCACTATTAAATGTTGACCACAAACCCTGCAGTTGATGAGGAGTAGATGCCAATGCAACATGAAGTCAATGTCTTCTTTGGAGGTGCTTCATATTTTGTTAGATTCTATTATTTTTTAAATATTACAGGTTCTTTGCATATATATAATATGTTTTTTGATTTTGTTTTTTTGGATACTCTGCTGTATGTGAACATTTGAGTCTAAATATATATGTGTTTCTGATTTTCCATTGTTTAATTTTTCCATGTGTTTATATGTTTAGACCTATTTTGGTATGTTCATTCTGTTATATCATATTTTATTTTATTATTATTATGCCCATTCCTGTTTGATTTCTAAGGAAAGATCGAAAGTTTGTGGCTCTATATGATAGAGGAAATTGGAAGAAATTGTAAAAACCTGGGGAGAAAACTGCAATCAGAAAATAAGAATATATTGTATAGAAAAGTGTGCTTTCAATAAAAGAAAAAAAATGAACTTTTTTAGATACAACAAAAAAATCTAAAAATATCAATGTTATGGAAATAAAGTATGAAGAATTGTTAAAATGTTCTATTCCATTTACAACCTCGTGAAACTTGATTTTAATTAAAAAAGCCTTCAAGTTTCAAAATGAATATTACATTACTTCTCTGAATACAAAGGGATAGTCTGACAGAGCAATTAAAAAAAAAAAGTAAATGAGAAAAAGGGAAAAATTAGTAACAGGAAAAAATGCAAATCTATATAATAGAATTTTATAATATTCTTAAAGGCTTCTTGTTGTAGTAAGTTTCCCTGCCTGTTTGGGGCCAGAGGTTTGTATCTGGCACTCAATGGCGGTTTGGAACCTGGTGCACGGCTTTTGTCTCTCAAAGAAATGAATAACATATTTATATCCTTTAAACTGTTTGGCCCATATCTTAAGCATATTATTAGCTAGCTCTTTTATCTTAATTTAACTCATTTTTATTTATCTTCCCACCACGTGGCTCAGCCCCTGGCTGAGTCAGTATCTCTACATGTCTGTCTTCTTTGGAGGTCAGATGGAGACCAGCTTAACTTTACCCTTCTACCTGCCTGCTTGTGTTGATTCTCCACCCACTTCTATGGTGCTGTGCATAGGCCAGAACAGTACTTTATTTACAACATACAAAGAGTATTCCACCACACTGATTTTTTTATCAGAGAATTTTAGGTGGTCTTGGCAAATGAAACCACATTTGCCTAGAACTAATCTATAAGTTTTGATCTTTTGTGGAGACAAAAGCAGAAATTCTTTTTTTAAGTAACATATTTTTATAAGCAGATTTTAAAGTTAAGACATCTTTAAAATATAAGTATTGGTTTAACTTAGTAGCCTTAGTAATCAATTGTCTCTCTGCAATTAACTCATTAAAAGTTAAAAAATTAAAAGTAAATTCAATAACCTTAATCTAGACTCTTTGTTTATTTGTCATCATTATGTGGGATTTTTATTTTTTTTTATTTTTTAAAGGTTTTTTTTTCTCTCTCTCTGAAGTTTATGTGTATTTTATATACATTGTACCCCGTTTAGAGGTTTTGAGAGTCTAAATCTGTTTTATTGAGAATTTTTAATCATTTTTTAACCCAAAGAGCTTTTAAAAATGTTGTATTAATTTAATTGCTGGCTCTGCCCCTTTTGGCTGTGTTTTAATGTGGCAGAAAAGCCTGTGCCTCTCTACCACTGCCGGCAACCAGAGTGGACTCAGAAAATGCTGCTACCAGAAAAACCTTTTTTAACTGTTTGCTTTCCATTCAGTATAAGCAAAAACCTTAAATAAATCACTTTTATGCCAAGCCTTTCGCAAAATGTAGTTTAAGCTGTGTGCCGTGAATGCGCCATTTTTATATTCGTGCCTGAACACCATGCTGTCTCTGTACTACAAATCAATTTAAATATGCAATTTAGAAAACTGTTTTTGCCTCTGTTTCAATGATCTAGAACGCTCTTTAAGCTTTTTAAACTTTCTCAGGCTTTATGGGGGTATTCGGCCCCATGTTGGCCGCCATCTGTTGTAGTAAGTTTCCTGGCCCGTTTGGGGCCGCAGGTTTGTATCTGGTGTGCAAGGTGGTGGCTTGGAACCTGGTGTGCATGGTGGTGGTTGGAACCTGGTTCGTGGCTGCTTTTGTCACTCAAAGAAATAAATCACAAACTTATATCCTTTAAACTGTTTGGCCCATATCTTAAGCATATTATTATTATCTTAATTTAACTCTTTTTATTTATCTTCCCACCACATGGCTCAACCCGTGGCTGAGCCACTGTCTCTACATGTCTGTCTTCTTCAGAGGTTGGATAGAGACTGCCTTAACTTTACCCTTCTACCTGCCTGCTTGTGTTGATTCTCCACCCACTTCTATGGTGCTGTGAAGAGGCCAAAACAGTGCTTTATTTATAGGATACAAAAAAATTCCACCACAGCTTATTTTTCTTTAATGTTTTAGCAAATTGTTCGGCATATGCCCTGCAGTCACACAAACTTGTGAGTATGTGTTTTCAAATATAGGCTTTACCCAACCTCTGCCCTAGGTTAACCAATTCATTCAATATTCCTCTTAGTAGGAAACCCTTATAGAAGAGTAATGCTCCTTTATCTAGTCAAATGAATTTTTCTCCTATACATAAACTGTAAAAAAATTAAATCATCCTCTTACAATATTCATCTACAAATCAATCAAAGAACTCAATACAAAACCAGATACACTGAACAATATAGAATAGAAATGGAAAGTAGCCTTGAACTCATTAAACAAATAAAAAACTTTTCATAATAAAACACCATTAGTGCAAGCACTAAATCATTATTTAATAAATGAGACCTCACAAAACTGAAAATCTTCTGTAAGGCAAACATACCATCACTTGGAGAAAACAATAGCCTTCAGAATAGAAAAATTTGAATTGCTTAGAAACACATAGAGAGAGAATGTTCTGCATGCACATATTCCTGCAGACCAGAAGAGGGCACCAGATCTTATTACAGATGGTTGTGAGCCACCATGTGGTTGTTGAAAATTAAACTCAAGACATCTGAAAGAACAGCTAGTACTCTTGACCTCTGAGCTATCTCAAGTCTGTCAGACATGCTAGGCCTATAGGCTGAAGAAGGATGTTTCAACAATACAGAAGAACTTTGGATCACTGTCCAGACAGCCAGCTATTTCATGCCTTACATGTATTGAAGTTGATTGCTTGCCCATGCTGTTTACTTAGCTAATATCATTTTCTTCTTGTGTTTCTGAGGGAGTTGAAGATGAGATAGTTATAGGTTTTTTTTTTAGTAACAGTTTTAGAAAAGAATATCACGGGGCTGGAGAGATGGCTCAGCGGTTAAGAGCACCTTCTGCTCTTCCAGAGGACCCGGGTTCGATTCCCAGCACCCACATGGCAGCTAACAACTGTCTGTAGTTCCAGTTCCAGGCAAACACCAAGGCAAATAAATAAATAAATAAAGTTTAAAAAAAAAAAAAAGAAAAGAATATCACTAAGAACTTAAAATGTATTTGTTTGAGAGACATCAAAATATAGTTTTTAGTTAGTAATATAAGTTAGATAGAAAGTGAATTAGGCATGACCCTTTGGACTCACCAAAATAGGATAAATAATTAAATATTTTCTTTGATTTTGAAAATTGTTAAAAAAAAGAAACACTTAGAGAAATGTTTGACCTCCTTAGATATTAGAAAAATGTAAATCAAAATACCTTTGAGATTTCATGTAACACCTGTCACAATAAGTAACAGTAATAACTCAAATGATAGCTTTTGCTGGCTAGGATGTGGAATAAAGGAAACACTCAGTAATTGTCAATGGTAATACAAACTTGTAAAGTCATTATGCAAATCAGTGTGATATTTCTCTGAAAGACAGGAATTATTCTTTCTAAGAATCTAGCTATAGCATATTTGAGCATATAGCTAAATCATGCTTCATTCTCCCACCAGGAAAATTGCTTCACCATGTTTATTCGTGCTCCACTCACAAAAGGCAAAAATTGGAAACAATCTAAATGTTCCTCAAGAGAACAAAGAATAAAGAAAATTTGGTTCATTTACACAATGGAATATTACTCAGTTGTGTAAATTTGTACATTATAGACAAATAGCAAAGAGTGAAAAATACAATCATAAAAAACATGTAAACCAGACCGTGGAAAACAAATATGACATGTATTCACCTACTTGTGGATATTATTAATTAACTAATGATAACCAAACTACAATCAAAAGACCCAGAAATGTCAGTTATTTAGAAAGTGTCTACTTCGGACACACTACTCTCAGTGGGAAATACAATAGATTTTATGGGTAAACTCTGAAAATGGGCTTGAGGGAATTCAATGATTAGGTGAGAAGTAAGAGGAAATACAAGACAGACAGCTGTAACTGAGAGTCATTTGAGGAGCAATATAGTAACCTTAGTATAGCACAAATGTTCTTAAATGTATAAAAATAATCCGAAATGAAATTTTCAAATAATGGGGTAGTCAGAGTTCTAAAAGGCCATCTTTTGTCATGAAATGAGGCTCCCCATACTGGTACAAGGTTATGCCCTATTGAGTTATTGACCAAAGAGTATTTTTGGAAATCACCAAACAACCCAGGTTATTTCTCAAAAAACAGATTGTTCTTCAAAAGTTGATAACAAAGCCTCCTTGCTGAAGGCAGCACTCACAATACTTATGAAACACAGAGAGGTGAAGCTAGTCCCTAACTTCTATAACATAGTGCTTTTGGTCCAGAAATGTATTCAGCAGGCTACCTCAAGTGAAGTATAAATACCAACACAGGGAAAAGAACCTTTAATATACAACACTGTCTACATACAAAATATGCTAGGGTAATGATGGTACAAACATTATAGGAGTAAGCAACAAATGATTGAGTTGATTTCATGTACACTATATAAGATGGAACCCATACTTGACACTGACTGAGTGACCAAAATCCAGAGTATAGATAGACCACAGGCCTAAGGTAAAACCAAATAATACTTAGATCTTTAAAAAAAATTAGTGATGGAATGACTCCTAATATTATTCTGTTATACACATAGATCACTTTTTCAGCCATCATCAACATCCTCCCACAGCATATGGAAATAAACACAAGAATCCACAGCCAAATAACAAATACTCCACACACACATACACACACAAACACAAACACACACACACACACAGAGAGAGAGAGAGAGAGAGAGAGAGAGAGAGAGAGAGAGAGAGAGAGAGAGAGAGAGAGAAAGAGAGAAAGAGAGAGAGATTGGAATATTCAGCTCTAAATTGGATGTCTCCATCAAATGCATTCCCTTAGACCTTAGGAAATCCCAGTAAGAGAAAGCAAAAAGTGTGCTAAAACCCAGAAGGGAAAAAAGACACCAGGAAAACAAGCCCCTCTACACACTTTTAAAAAAGCTCATAAGAACTCACAGAGACTAAAACACCAAGCACAGCATCTGCTGGATCTGCACCAATCCTCAGAATATATATTAAGGCTTTCAGTTTAGTATTTTATGGGAATCTTAAGTGTGTCAATGAGTGGGTCTTTGGATCTTGAGCCCTCTCCTGGGCTCTTTTTTTTTCCTTTTGATTTACCTTGTCAAACTTTGATGTGATATTTTTATCATATTATAGTTTGTTGTGTTATGTTTTGATGTTAAGCAAAGAAAACCTAATATCTAACAAAGAAAAATGTTGTAGTATGTTTTTCTCGGCCTGTTTGGGTCCGGAGATTTATGACCTGGCGCACGTGTGGCGCCAGCGGTTTGGAACCTGGTTCACACGCCCGTGGCTTTTGTCTCCCAAAAAAAAATAAATCACACACTTATATACTTTAACACTGTTTAGCCCATGTCTTATGCCCATTACTAAATAACTCTTTCTTCTTAAATTAACCCATTTCTATTAATCTTCCCGCCACGTGGCTCAGCCCGTGGCTGGCCAATACCTCTACATGTTTGCTCTTCTTAAAAGTCCAATACAGAGTGGCTAACTCCTTCTACCTGGCTGCCTCTGATTCTACACCCACTTCTCCGGTGCCCTACATGGGTCTAAACAGTTATTTATTTACATTATATAAAAAGCATTCCACCACAGAAAAAAGTATTCAATCATCTTGCTCCAGGTAGTGTGCATCACTAGAATAATACATGCATGTATTTACTAAAAATTTTAGTGTAATAATCAAATGATAAGAATATTTTTATGGTAACTAAGAAACATAGATAATAGTCTATTGAAATATGATATTTTCTGAAATATAATTTTAAAAATATTAGTTTGGCTATATTCTCTTTAAAATTATTTTTATAACTCTCAACTAACCAGAAATTTCATGAACAAAAAAAAAATACTTTGACTAATAAAACTACATTGAACTTAGTAATTAGTGTACCTTGGCCATAGTTTGAATTTAAAAGGATAGTTTCAGATATGAAGTGAAAATACTACCAACAATGTTCAATTACTCAGCCAGCTTCACTGTCTAAAACCACATAAAATTTATATGATCTTTAATATAATTCTCATTATGTTAAACAAATCTTACTGTGACATAATACATATTATTTTCCAATATAGCTTATTGTAAAATGCTAGAATTGATAGCTATCTTTTGGGCCCAATATACACTATGATGTGAGATTTCAGTAAACTATTTATAACATGTCTCTGCTGATAAACTTTTATGCATTTTAATAAAGATATGAAAGAAGACATTTAGTTCTTGATGCCAAAAAGTGACAGGCAGTTTTGGACATTTCACAGGCCTGAATGATGGTTTCATCTCACAGCACATCTGGTTTGTGTAATGTTCTTGTATGTTTGTTGTGCGCTGCAAAATTTTTATAGAAGGGAGAGAATTCTGGTAAAAAAAATAACTATTAGCAATTTTGATGAAAATATATTTAAGAGATCAAGTATTCCTGATATGAACAACAAAGAGATTATTGGCTTTTGTGGTAGAAATGATCTTACATGTAGTTACCAATCTTAGTTCCAATAAACTCAGGATATTGGTGACATTTTACAAAAAGACAGACCACTTCAAGTATGTATAGGAAACATACATACATACTTACGATATTATGACATCAACAATTTAAAGAAGTAATTAATAGGAAAACAAATGACAAACAAAGACACACATTAAAAAAACCCTCATATTAATTGAGGGAATGTGTCTTTGGCTACATCTTGTTCAACTTCATTTTCTTGGAGGAACATTAATTTTTCAAAGAGTTTATCATGTTAATTAGTAAAACACTCAATAGTAAAGCTGTGAACTTCACTATGGAGGTAAATTTTCTGGAAATCATCAGGGTTCTTTTACATTTTAGTATTACTATTGCTTATTATTATTTTTGTTGTTGTTGTTGTACAGGCTTTAATTCTGAAAGTTTATCTCATTTGTGTTGATCCGTAGTCTGATCATTAGTGGGTTTGCTAGGATGACATCACCTTATTCTGAAAATGTTCTGGACTCAAACCATTCCTTTACACAATAATGAGAACAATAGTTTGATGAGCATGTAACATTGATTAAAAAAGATAATATAGGAATAGTTATCACTGTTTTAGCTACTAGATAGCTATAATTGCTTTATCTTTACTACACACTAGGGAGGCACAGTAAGCAAGAGTATGATAGCAGGTAGATGACTTCATAATAGTGTGATAAAAATTCCTAATGGGACACTGTCTCAGAGTGCAGAAAACTCAACCCAGGTAGAATATATAGCCATAAGCAATAGATGAGGAAGCCTCTTCAAATGCTGAGATGATACATGGGAAATCTACGGGACTTGGTCAATTTTCCCACTAGTTGTTTAGAGTAGAGTTTCTTAGCAGAAAAAAAAAGTGAGATGGGAATAAAATGATGACAATAATGATATTATAAAGGTCTGATAAATACATCCCTGCAACTGCAATGAATAGAGAAATATGGTTAAGCTACATCAAGCATAACAGAATATACAAAACAAGGTACTGGGAACTATATCAGAAAAGTACCTCTATGTCTTTGTGGATAGGGAACCAAGAATCAGTATCAGTATTAGAGAAATAAATGGTATGTTTTATTATCCACATTTATGAGATAGTTATTCAACATACTGAGACTGAGTAAACATTTAAAGTCTCTCTCTCTTTCTCTTTCTCTCTCTCTCTCTCTCACACACACACTGTGTGTGTGTCTGTGTGTGTGTAAAACAAGTTTATGTAACAGTATAGGGGTTAATGAAGTCCTTCTTTGTAAATGAAATAATAACTAGTATGCATTATATGTTCTAAATTAGTTGTATCTTTCTAAAATTATTTGGCTAAAACAAGCACAACAGATTCATTTTCTTTCTATATTTTGCCATTTGCATGAGAAAATAACACCACAGGGTTATTGTAATATTCATGCATGCTTGGGGTTGTTTGCATGAAGGAAGATAAAAATGAAGGTAGGTTTTGGGTGAGGCCGTTTGGATGCAAACAAAATTAGTAACCCTGGAGCTTGTTTTCTTTTTGGTTTATTAGCATTTCATGCTTGTAGCAACTGAGCTACATCTACAAAGAAAACATTTGAAGATTGTAAAATTTATCCTTGATGCATCACTGTTAAGGTAAATTTTTTTCTATAGCCTCTATTTTAATACAAACAGGAAATATGCAATGGCAAAGGAGCATATTGTCAGGGAGGCATAAATGATTCAAAGTAAACTAATTTAATCTGCTATATGTTACATAAAGTTTATTATTTACAGTTCACAGAGTAGCTTATTATTGTCATTACTAGATAGTCCAATCAAAGCACAGTTCATGATTAGTGTTTCAGTCACTACTATTAAATCATTTATGTTTAGGTAACCAACAAGTTACACTTCTCAAGTCTGAAGAATTTAAGAGTTAGTAGGTATCTAGAGATGTTTGATGCTGTGCGTTGAAATACTTAGTGTGTATAATACAGAAATGAATGAGTTGAAAAAACACAAAAGCAAGAGGAAGAAGGAATATAAATACATTGTGTGCTTGAATAGGGGGATGGGCATTTTGCTATCCTCAGAAAGACATTAGCATTTGCCCAAGATCAAGATGACAATTTAACACAAGTAAAACCCTAACCACAGAATAATCAAATATCAGGAAAGAAAGGCATTGTGCCTTTTACAACTCTGAATTATTCCTTTATCTCTATTTCATGCTCCACTTCTAAGTAAGAAAATATATTTACTCACCCCCCCATATAAATATATGTATGCATGATGTATGTATGTATGTATGTATGTATGTATGTATGTATGTATGCATATTATTAAGAGAGCAAGAGATTGCTGTTTGTAAATCACATGATTTCTGCAGAACTGAATTCAGATTCATAAATTTGACTTCTTAAGTAGGAGTCATCTTTAAGAATCCTTCAATACATAGCATGTGTGTGTGTGTGTATGTGTGTATGTGTTACAAGCAGACAATAGAAAATGACAACAGTTCAATGAGAATTTTTAAGTTACATAGAATTTTAGATATTTTATGTAAATAAATAACTTTGGATCATAAAGTTTTGCATTTATTTGGTTAAGTGAAGATTGTGATCCTTGAACACAGATATATGTCTTCAAAATTGTGATGCTTTTTATGTTATACTTTATTTTAATATTCTTTGATGTTTTCAGTTTTGTAAAAGAATGAGAATGTGATAACCTAACTATTTCAGTTAGATGTCTTGTTACAAAGCATCTGCAATACTCTTGGCTTTTAAAATACACTCAGCAGCTGTTGACTCTCAATGATACTAAGAGTTACTTAAGAGAGAAGAGATTCTACATCCAGACCTTACAATTTAGAGCAACAGAATCCTAATCCAGCCCAGCATGACTGCATCAATTATCAATGGTAATGTTTAAACAGGATAGATAGCTGCAATTTATTTTACTTAATTTTATCTTGTGTTATTAAATACAGGAAAGAAATTATCACAAGGCAATTTATGTTACAAAAGTTTTAGAATTGAGGAATACTGCTGATAAACTATGTAGCAAATTTACATGCATATATTTTTTTTATTTTTCCACTTGTGTTGCAGAGTGATGTCTTGGCCTTTGGTGCTTTCAATAAGCAAAAATAAGTACTTTTGAAATTTTTCTGAGTGATTCTGATCTTGTACACTTTCAGGTTGTCTCCAAGGACTTAAAGAAAAGAGAAATAGCATTTCTACCAGGGAGCTCAGATATTCAACTGACCAACAATTTAGAAATAACTGACACGTCTTGAAACTCTAATGAGATCTTGACATTAACAGAGAATGTTTCAGTCAAAAGGGAAACTTTAAAGTGAAAGGGTTCTTAAAACTGCATTTTCAGAAGAAAATATCAGTAACTTCTATCTTTGTGCAATTTACATGTATTCCAAAAAAGAAAAAAAAAAAAAACCTTGCAAA
Organism: Sigmodon hispidus; assembly: GCA_004025045.1. NCBI lineage: Eukaryota > Metazoa > Chordata > Mammalia > Rodentia > Cricetidae > Sigmodon > Sigmodon hispidus. Next base: position 6,230 of record PVIH01021181.1, on the reverse strand, counting down.
AGTGTATGTAGCTCTATTAGTAAACAATTTATTTTAAAATTATAATAGAACAATCCAATTTTTTAAAGAGCAATAACATTTTTTTCACTGTTGGAAATTGTATATATAAAGCCAAATTAACAAAAAATTGGCTTCAGTACAGAAGCACTTAAGGATTAGACTAAGATTTGAGGTAGGGTGTAAGGGTTGGGAGAAATTTTTTTTCTCATTTTCATACTGTGAAAACAACAGGTTATTTTTGTTTTTAAAAATATCTGGACCATATGGATGTTGCATACTAATTAATAAATTATAATTAGGACTTAATATTTTATTTCATGAAAAATCAACATTAATGTTTCTCTGAAAAATGGATCCATATTCCATTTTCTGTTATATAGTTTGGTACTATAAAAAATGAACACTGGGGCTAGTGTAGGTTCACTCTTCTCATGTAGGTAGATTGACTGTCTCTCTCTCCTGGAAGTATCTATATACCAGCAAAGTACCACTAATCCATTAAGAGCATCTTCATGTTTCAGAATATATACATTAGCAGTGTAAGCAGTTTATATTATTTCTTGGTTGTGAGGCTTCTCATTAAACTCTTAGCCCAAAGATCTGGTGAAAGCATAAAATCTTTTTCTTCAGGCTTATCCACCTAAATTAGTGTGCTTTACCAGCTTTTGGAATTATCTGCCTTTAAAGAATAATTCCTCAGAAGGGACCAGGCAGAAGTGACCAGGAGCAAGGCTGAGGAAGCTGCAAGACAGCTGGGCACACAACCAGGACCAGTTCTACTGTTTTTCCCAGGGAAGTGCAAGGCGCTTACTCCTGATGACTGCCAGAGTATAAAATTATAGCTCCAGGTTGGAATCTAAATGAGGATAAAGGACATTAATCAAGAAGAATTATCTGGAAAGAGAATGGAGAGTTTGAGGCATGGAAACTTGAGCAAGGTGACCAGCAGTTCCAGCATTGAGAAGAAAAAGAGAGACTTCTTGCCACACACTTTCACCACTCTGAATGCCCAGCCTAAGCCAATGAAGGAAGAGATATAGTCAACTAGGAACACAGAAGGAGAAGCCTGGCTCAGCCAGTCACCTTGCCTCCCTGTCTGCTTATGGAGCAGACAAGGATTCTCAATGAGCCTGAAGCTTATGGAACCTAAAATATGTCAGGTTCTTGGCCAAACTAGTCCAGGAGCAAATTGAATGAATGGGGTTTGAAACAGGAGAACTTCGGATGAAACTGGCATTACGATGTACAGCTTTTGTAAGCTTATGGATTCCACAAAGCTGGGCAGATGAACAGCCTCTGACCCAGTGAGCAATCAATCATTCATGCACACTTGTCCTGGGCAGATTGGTCCCAACTGCTCTCAACTTCCACTGTGGTCCAAGAACACTGGTTGCTGAAATAACAAAGGAAGAAGTGCAATTTAATTATATTGTAGTAGCTGAGATTTAGCCACAGCCACTGCATTTGAATTATGAGAATATGGAAGTAAACTCGGTGTCTTCCATGCTGAACAGCAAGTTTTACCAGAGGACTCATGTACCTGACCCCTAGCAAACTGCAGGACCAGGAAGAGTTTCTCCTCAGTCCTTGAATTTTCCAAGAAATAATGGTTGAACATTCTCATGGATAAAGAAAATTATGAAAACTCATTCAGAGTACCTTATAGGATAAGTAAGGGGGGCAAAAGGAGAAAATCTTTACATTATATAGTAACATACACTAAGGAAACTCAAGCCAAGGAGAACATCTGAGCTTCAAAAATAAATGGAGCATTACCTACAGAGGAGCCACTATGTCATCAACCCACCCAGGTATTCAGCAGCCACTGTCCCTGGGAAGGAGGAATCACACACTGGCAGTGGAAGCAGGAGTTTGGATTGAAATTTTAAAGTCTAACTAAGGTTTCTTTTTTATTTTATTTTATTATTATGAACAAAGAAGTCACAGTTTCTATCCTTATTCAAGGTCCCTTCCCCCCCCCCACCACATCAGGTCATTCTCTCTTCTCCACATCTCCCCATCCCCTCCCTGGGCAGGCAGTCCCAAGGTCCCAAGGTCCCACTGTCCCAATATTGCTTAGTTCAGCCTCCACTCCTGGCAGATCCAGTTTTGTCCCCCCTCCCTCAAGACTGAGTCAGGTGTTCCTCTAGGGGGAGTGGGATCCAAGGAGTCAGTCCAAGGTGTTTCAGATGACAAGCTGTTCAGGGGTTGTGGTTTGCAGCTTGGGCATGCTTGGCTTTTTTCTTGTTTGTTTGTTTAGAGTCCACTAATGAGTGAGTACATCCCCTGCTTATCTTTCTGAGTTTGTGATACCTCGCTCAGGAGGATATTCTCCAAATCCATCCATTTGCCTGCGAATTTTAGGATATCATTTTTTTCTTACTGCTGAGTAGTATTCCATTGTGTAGATGTACCACAGTTTGTTAATCCATTCTTCAGTTGAGGGACATCTAGGTTGTTTTCAGGTTCTTGCTATTACAAATAAGGTTTCTTTAAATGTAGGGGTGACATAAAGATTCTATAGCTCTAAGTGTTTCCCCCGAGCATTTGTATTCTGAAGCAAGCATGTGTGTTCACAAACCATGGAAGCAAATCAAGTTGAAAGCAATGACCCAGGGCCACTGGGCACTTGTGTACAAACGGTTCGAGTCTGTTTGGATTGAGTGCAGATCCTGCAGAGCACTGAGTAAAGTGACAAGACTGGAGAGAGTGAAGCCAAGGTCTAGTCCCCACAGAAGGAAGAAAGGCATTTATGAAGAAGAGGAAACTCTTTGGAGGACAAGAAACACATCACCAAGAGCCACTGCAGAATATAAGAGGGGACAACAACATTGTAAATATATCAACTGCCCCAAACTAATGTAATAAACAAGAGTAATGTAATAAACTCTGTCTTCATGATAAGAAAAAAAAAAGAATAATTCCTATTTCTTTTAAAAGACTTCTATAGTCCTCTGCTAGAATATAGCACTTGGATTCACAGTGTGTGTCACAGGTTCACATTCAAAAGTCTTTGTTCCAAAACTGACTGTTGTTGAGGATTCTTGCAAGAAACCTCCTGATTCTAATGAAAGTTGTCAGTTATTAAAAAATGAAACCTGATTACTGAATCCTTCTGACTTCCTGCCTTCTTCTGTGATCCCCTCTGACTTTGTGATACCATTTATTCAGATTCCATCAGCATTAGACAAAAGGATAAATTCACAATATCTTTAACTTTTGCTCTCCATGAAATAGGACCTTCCAGTGAACTTTCTTTGTTAAGTATCAAATCTCACATATTTTGTTACAAACAATTAGAAAGTAGGTGTTTACTAAAATAAATCACACATATTAATAGTTTGTGTCAAAATCTTAAGAAACTACTTTTGATTACTTTTTCGAAATAAAAGAGTTGAACATTTCTTGTCAATTCAGTAATGAAATATTTCCAGATCTATTTATATCTCCATCTTCCAAACTATACTCATCAGTTGTCTCTTACTTCTTAATATTCTCCCTCCTGCTTTCTCTGCCATTTTTATAAAGTAGGCAGTATGATGTTTAAGAATGTGAGTCAGTTACAGTCATCTTCATATGTCTTCAAATAAAATCCACATACAAAGACACTAAAGTGATTGAGGCAGGTTCTTCTTAGGCGACTGTGTGAACTTAGCATGATTTCTTGCATTGTAGGCTTCAAGCCAAATGAACTCCTTTTTTAAAAAACAAAATGTGCACATAAGAAATAAAGAGAATTTGCTGTTTTTTTTTTTCAGAGGACCTGGATTTCAGTTTCTAGTATCCACAAAAAAATTAATATCATATAGAATTTCAGTGCCAGGGTATTCTGGTGTCCACATCATTACACACATGAATTTCACTTTCTATCACTTATCAAAACCACTGGCATCACTAGATATTACTATCCATGCATACTCAGTACTCTATTGTGAAATTATTTTTAACTGATAATATAAATATTTTAAGAGGTTCAAAAATAAATAACATTGAACTATTTGATAGAATGAATGGATAAAAGACCTCAACATAAACCCAACCACTCTGAACTTGATAGAAAAGAAAGTGGGAAATACCCTTCTACAAGTTGGCACAGGCGACAACTTCCTAAATATGACACCAGTGGCCCAGACACTAAGAACAACAATCAATAAGTGGATCTCCTGAAGCTGAGAAGCTTCTGTAAAGACAAGGACACTGACAGGAGGACAAAATGACAGCCTACAGAATGGGAAAAGATTTTCACCAACCCTCCAAGTGATAGAGAACTGACCTCTAAAATATATAAAGAACTCAAGAATCTAGAGCCCAAAACCTTGAATAACCCAATCAATAAATGAAGTTCAGGTCTAAAAAGGAATTCTCAGCAGAAGATTTACAAATGGCTGAAAGGCACTTCAAAAAGGGCTCAATTTCTTTAGCCATCAAAGAAACACAAAGCAAAACAGCTTTGAGATACCATCTTACACCTGTCAGATTGGCTAAGATAAAAGACACAGATGGTAGCCTATGCTGGAGAGATTGTGGAGCAAGGGAAACACTTCTTCACTGTTGGTGGGAGTGTAAGCTTGCTTAGCCACACTGGAATGCAGTATGGCATTTTCTCTGAAAACTGGGAATCAATCTCCCCAAGAATCCAGTAATACCACTTCTGGGCATATACCATAAAGATGCACATAGCCACTACAAAGGCATTAGTTCACTATGTTCATAGTAGCATTATTTGTAGTAGAAAGAAACTGGACACAACCTAGATGCCCCTCAACTAAAGAATGGATTAACAAACTGTGGTACATCTACACAATGGAGTACTACTCAGCTGTAAGAAAAAATGATATCCTAAAACTGACAAGCAAATGGATGGATTTGGAGAATATCCTCCTGAATATCTCAAACCCAGAAAAGTAAGCAGGGTATGTATTCACTCATTAGTGGACTCTCAACAATAAACCAAAAAGCAAAACATGTCCAAGCTGCAAACCACAACCACTGAACAGCTTGGGATCTGAAACACCTTGGACTGGCACGTTGGATCACACTCCCTCTAGAGGAACACCTGACTCATCTTGATGTTGTCATGAGGAAACTGGATCTGCCAGGAGTGGATCCTGAACTAAGTCATATTGGGACCTTAGAACCTCCTGCCCTTGCTGGGGAGGAGATGGGGAGATGGGGAGAAGGGAGAGTGGCTAGAGAGTATGGGAGGGGTTAGGGACCTTGAACAAGGATATACATGGATAGAAAATATGACTTTATTCATAATAAAAAAATAACTCACTGAAGATAGAAAACTGTGTATGATGAAAATATCTCACAGGACTTTTTGGTGTGTTGATAAAGAAGGGTTTCTAGGCATAAATTTTTTGAGCTGAGCTCTAAATAGCCAATAGTGTTCAAGTAAATTAATTTGGCCCAAGTCTCCTTCTGGAACTTGAGTCCTCATGCAACTTATCAGAGTGTATACATAATCTAAAAATTTAAGAGTATATTTTTTAGCTATTGAATGACAATGCATGCTAAGGGAGGGTGAATCAAATTTTTCCAGACCCTCACACATTATGCAATTCCAAGAAGACAGGCCTCAATTCATCAGAAGCACTAGCTGGACAGTAGGTTTATATATGTAAGCATAAGTAACAATAAATCAGTGTTGGGGGATGGTAGGTCAACTGGGGGAAGTGAACATGATGTATATAAACTATATTTATATAAAAAATTAAAGATTGATTCTTGTGTCAAAAAAAAAGAAAATAAAATCTTCTAATAAGAATGTTCTAATTGTTGCACATCAGAAATAATACACATTTCTTAAGTCCTATACAGATTAAGTTGGTACATGTATAATAATTTATTGTTTTAGTATAAAGGAACAATCATGAAGAATATTTGCCAATTCTTACAAAAATAACCTAGGAATTCATTAATCTACTAAATTTATTGGTTGTAAAAGATGTTGAAAAACAAATAAAAATACATAAATTTCTGACCCAAATAAATAAATATATCTAATGTTTTGCAGTTCCCAATTTTCTATTCAGTAATTGTCAGACCTTCCTCTTATTAATTATTTATTTATTTATCTAAGTATAATGGTAAACACACATGGTAATTTCATAACTTGCTTTTATTTCTGTGAATAAGAGTATGCTAGAACATACCCATGATTTCTTTTTTTTATTATAGAAAGAAAATTGTAAAAAAAAAGGGGGGAGGAGGATATGATATAAAAA
>PVIH01021180.1:0-30410 GCA_004025045.1 Sigmodon hispidus | reverse complement strand
GTGGCTCAGTGGTAGAGCCCCTGCCTAGAATCCCCCAGTGAGGGGCTGGGGTGTGGCTCAGTGGTAGAGCCCCTGCCTAGAATCCCCCAGTGAGAGATCCTTGAGTTTGATGCCCAGCATAAGACAAGATAGGGACAGATGACCTCTTGAAAGTAAAAGCAAAAATTTAAATAAAGTAGGGAAGGTTCTAGACCATCCCTGACAAACTGATTTTTATTGAGCCAGGACCCAAATCCATGTGCATGTATTCTGGGAGTGTAGTTTGTGGGATTCTGACCTAACGCGAGCTCTGTTCTCTGTTAGAACTGCTTTATCTTCTCACTTTTTATTGTTTTGTTTTGTGGGTCTTATGAGACAGTCTCTCTTTATGTAGCCCCGGATGTCCTAGAACTCTCTCTGTAGACCAAGCTGACCTTGAACTCACAGAGACCTACCTGTCTCCCCTCCAGAGTGCTGGAATTAAATGTGTGTACCACCACCCTGGCTTATCCTTTCACTTTGAAATTTAATTTTATTATTTTATGTGTATGGGTTTCTTGCCTGCATGTATGTTTCTTGCAGTGCCTGTGGAGGCCAGAGAAGGACATCAGAGCCCCTGAACTTGAGTTACAGACAGTTGTTAACCACCATGTAGGTGCTGGGAATTTAACTTAGATCCTTGGAAGAGCAACTAGTGCTCTTAACCACGGAGTCGTCTCTCCAGTCCTTTTCCCTTACTGTAAAGGAACTGGGAACGTGAAGAAATGCTGCTTACGTCACACAGGGTGTAGATGGCAGCGTCAAGCCTACAATACGACCCTGAGGACAGGAAGACGTGGAAAGTGACTCCATGTGTCATCAAGGACAAGCACATGGATTCTGTCACCTCAGATCAGCTCTGACACCTCTGGCTAGGCAATCTTCCACATGTCCCCGAACCCTCCCCTACCTCTCTCTCATCTAGAATGTGGCTCCCGTGAGGGTGCTGAGCTCAGACTCTTGACAGCTGAAGGCTCAGCAGCATGCTCAGCTGTGGGACACTGCTGACAGCCATGTTCACTACAGATGCATGCTCTAGGCATGCGGCTGGGCATGGTGGGGCACGTCTTCAATCTTAGCCTTTGGGAGGCAGAGGCAGGTAGATCTCAGTAAATTCCAGGTCAGCCTGGTTTACATTCCAGGGCTATATAGGGAGTCACTGTCTCCATAATAAAATAAATGAGAAAATGTTGATGACCCAATGGGATGTGTCCAGCAACACACACTGAGGGTGTTGGTCTAAGTTGACAAATGTCCGAATGTTCCTGCTGCCCATGTGTTTGCTGCACTCCTGTGCCTCACCTGTGAGCCCTCCCTCTGGCAACTATGCCTAGTTTGGAATGAGTGTCCTGGTATTGGCGATTTTCTAACATCACCTCCCGCTCAGTGACCCTTAAAAGCACCTGTTGATCTGTTTCTGCGTTCCTAAAATTTGGGCCTGGCCAGAGACTTAGGGGCTACAGCAAATACTTAACGGAGTTCATGACAATAATAATGCTGCTTCTCAGGTCTCAAGGACTCCTGAAATCCTCCTCCTGACCTCTAGCTCTGCTCTGCACCAAGGCCTCGCCTCTTTAAATCCCAGGATACATCAGGGATGAGCACAGTGCACACAAAGGTGTCCAGAGCCCCGCACCAACCCAGCCTCGAGGACCCTCACTGGGGTCATCAGGAGGTGTCTGTCTTCCCATCTCAAAGCCATCTGTCCCTCTACAACTGGTTGCTGGCTCTTCTCCGGGGGTATTTGAGGTCCACTTCAGGTCAGAAGTTCCCTAGGGACTGGCTGCTAATAAGGGCTCCTAACACCCTTTGGAAACTGTCTCTGACCTTCTGGGCCAGTGATTAGCTGCCCAGTTCAGTGCTGCTGAGCATGTGGACAAGGCAGGCTGCAGGCCATGAACTTGGCTACTGCAGAGATGAAGCCCCCAGGCCTAGCTGCTCAGGGAAGCTCCCGCCTATCAGGCCCTGCATGTAACCCCCTGCACAACACAGGGGGCCAGGCTCAATCTGAAGCTCTGCCCAGACGGGGACTTGCAGGGGCCTCTCCTTACTCTTCCCAACAGGGAAACAAAACTACTTCACGGTGGAGTTGCTGTGAGGTTGAGAATAAAGCCTAGGAAAGGTCTAGTGCACAGTGGTTCCCAATAGACTTTTGTCTTTGGAGAGACAGGATTTTATGTAGCCCAGGCTGGCCCTGAACTCCTGATTTTCCTGTCTTTACCCTCTGAGTGTAGGATGGGTGGTGCAGGAAACCAGATCCAGGGCCTTGTGCATGCTAAACAAGCACTCTACCAACTGAGACAAATCCCAGCCCCTCATGAGCAACTGTTGACATTCAAGACCCACATCTTGATTTGGATGAAATAGGGAGTGGCAATCCCCATGACCCTGGATGGTCTCCTTGCTTGGTGCTCAGGGTCAAGGACCAGCGTTTCAAAGGACAGCATTTATGACTCAGACTCCAGCCTTTGAGATGAGGCTTCCAGTCCTGGTTCTGCTACACACTTGCTGTTACTTCATCCCTCCAGCCCTCAGTTCCCACTTTGAAGGTGGACAGTAAACACACTGGTGTCTGGCGTCACATTAAGTTGCCAAGGGTGACAAAATGATGATTCTAGCAATAGCAATAATCAAGAGCCCATCACAGAACCTGGTTCCTATTGCACAGCCTGGACCCTCTCTTACTCTGGCTAGGACTGGATTGGTGACACCTTGGTCACAACCTGGGATGGCTGAGTGCACGGGACATACCCCCAGTTTCATGGTACACGGCTCTGTGCCACCTGAGCGACATTGTCCCACCCTGAGGGGTTGTGACAAGCTTTGAAGATGTTCAGAGAAGATCCAGCACCAGGGCCCCTCCACCTACAGCTCCCTGCCCCATTTGGGTCACTCACCAGGATAGTCGTAACCACCAGTGTCTTATTGGCTAGAGTCTGTGACAGGTTGATGTCCAGGGTAGTGGCATTCATGGCCAGGGTCCTGTTAGAGTACCACACTCCTATCTGGGGACAGAGGGGACATCATCAGTACAAACCCTGTTCATATTCTTGGAAGACTTATGGGCCATATCCCAGCGGGCTGCTGGTGTCACCCTGGGCCTGCTCACCTCACGGTGGCCCTGACGAGACTTCTCTAGAATTCGCAGTGTGTAGTTGGTTCTTTGCCCTTTGCTGTTGAATTCAACCCGTCCGGTCAGCCCGTCATACTCTACCTAGCAGGGCGGGAGATGGGGCAGAGGGAGGGGAGGCAGGACACAGGAATGAGGAGGAGGCCCAGGAGAGTCAGGATGAGGAGAAAGGAGAGGGGAGACAGGGTAGACATAGTCATTGCCCCTGCCTGAGGAGACTGCAATTCTCCACCACCTCCATGCCCCCTTGACCCTGGCTCACCATGCGCAGGTAGTTCATGAGGCTGGTCCCATGGGGCCAAATGTTGGCCGAAGTACAGGCCAGTGGCTTGACGCCAATCTCCTGGCTTCGGTTCAGCTCTCGGACGGCACTCACCACCACGTGCACAGCGTCAAACATCAGGGCCGCAGACAGCTACGTGTAGGACGAGGTGAGGCAGGGCAAGAGAGTGTCAGCCCTCAAAGGCCTCCATGGAGTCACCCCAACCCTCAGAGGCCTGACTTTGTGGGAGTGGGAAGGGGGGGGGTGAAGAACAGGACAGGACCAGCTATTGTGTCTTTCTGAGGATGTGAGTGACAGCGGAGAAAATGTATTGTCTTGTGCTTTGGTGAGACTATACACAGCCATGTCTATTTGGAGAAGGCCATTTCTGGGAGTCTGTTGTCTTATCGTTGTTTTGGTTTTATAATACAGGGTCTCATATAGCCCAGGCTGGCCTGGAACTCCATATATTTCTGAGGTTGGTCTTGAACTCTTGATCCATCTGTCTCTATCTCGGAAATGCTGGGATTACAGGAGTATGCTACCATTCTTGGCTTGTCAGAGAGGAGTTAGCCTTGATGGCCAATTGTCTTCCAGGTTAAGGTAAGCAGGCAAGACAGCCATTGGTAACATCTGGGTGTGCCTGGGGCACGTTATGTAACAGGAAGATGAACACAGAGCGGGTGAGGAGATGGGGGTGTAAGTGTTGGTACTGGGTGCAGAAGGCACGTGGCTCTGAGCTGGGAGCCCACTTCTGGTGTTTCCTGACTGAATTAATGGTCATGTCTCAATTCCTTTCTGGGCTGCAGAATCCTCCGCTGTAGAACAGAGGAACAGCTGTCTCCACCCTGAGCACAGCTATGGAGGATAAAGAGGATAACATGTCTCAGAACAGTGGAGAGGCGGCGTGGTTTTGCTGAGAGCTATGTAGAAAAAGCCTATCTCTAAATAAATAGATAAAATAAAGCAGGAAGTACAAGTTAGGTCTTCCAACCAAGGAGACATTTGAGCAAAATCTTTGTGAGGGGGGAGCTGTTGGGTCTGTGGAGAAATGCACAGGAAATAAGGATGAGACAGGGAGTATGGACTCCTGAGCATGCCTTCCCTGAGAGGTGGAGGCTTGGGTCAGGCTCATCATGGGGCCTCATTATGAGGTCTTGGGTACCAGAGGGTTCTGGTATGATCAAAATAAGATCCACAAGTCTGAGTGCCTTGTGGGTATGGCCACAGTGGGTCTTAGTGCCAGTGGGTATCTATGTGCTCACCGCAGGTCCAGGGTAGGCATTGGCTTCACAGTTCTCTCTCCAGGACATGTTGAGACTGCGTACAAACTCCGGGTAGAAGGGATGGGAGGTGTTGAACATGGAAAAGCCCAGGATGTTGGAAGAGTCCTCTACAATACCGTCCAGATGTAGGATGGGGAAGTCCTGGGACCAAGAAGAAGTGTGAGGCCTGAGGTAGGGCCAGAGCAGGGAAGTCTGGTAGGCGGCAATCAGGAGGGGCATAGGTTAGGGTACGCACCATGGTGGTGAGGATGTACTTGTAAAACGCTGAGGTCATTCCCAGCTCCGAAGCCTGGAGAACACAGGAGAGGCCAAGAGGCAGAGAACAGGGTGGGGGGGACCCCAAGAAGGGAAGAGAGATTTAGAGGCAGGCCTGGTAAGGAGACATCCAGACAGAAAGAGCATGTAGGAGACAGGTGAGGGTCCCTGAGGCCCACTGTTCTGGCTGGGGCCAGGGAAAACAGTTTCCTAGCAGAGAATGGGGCCCTCAGATGTCTACTGTTTCCTATGAAGTCCCTCAAAACTTCCTATTGGAAACCGGGGAAATGAAGCAGGCAGGAACTGAGACTTTAACCTTAGCCCTAAGTTACCCCAAATCATTGGCGCTGCCAATGTTTAGGGCTGAATCTGTTTGGTCGTCCATCAGAAAAGTACCCAGCTGTCAGGCCTGGGGGTATGGCCTATAATCCCAGCTACTCAGATGGCTTAAGCTGGTGAGACTCTTAAGTACAAAACCTGTCTGGGCTACAGAGTGAGCTTAAGGCCACACTGGGCAACGCTGGAAGCTCTTGGCTCAAACCAAAGTAAAAGGTAAGCTGAGGATGGAGTTCAGTGGCAGGGCCCTTCACTAACAGATTCAATCCCCAGAAATATCAAAAGAAAAGAGAGGGAAGGCAAGAGAGAAAATGGAACTCTGCAACTGGCGGCAATCAGAATCTCAGGTTCATTCTTTGAGCAACCTGTCTTCATTATGATCCTCCAGGAGAACATAACCCCATGCTGAGCCCACATGAGGATTCTAACAGTACAGGGCTCCAGTTTGTACTACTAGAAAGCAGGATCAGGGCCTGGACACATGGGTGTCAGGGAAGGACAAGATGGATTAGGTACAGAGTTCCAAGGGAGAGATCTCAGCCCAGGTAGCTTGACAACCCAGAACCTCTTCCCTAAGTCTTCCAAATATCCTCCAGAGCCTGCTCGACACTTTTTCCTGCGAGCTACGATCAGCAGTGACATATGGTTTTAATTAAGAGAAAAATAAATGGAGAAAAATAATACAAATTTGATTACCAAGAAAAATTAAGCACAGGGAAATGAATGAATGATTAATGAGTGTGGCTCACTGGCGGGTGGAATGTGCTAGGCCCATGGGGAGAGGGTGCTCTGGGCCCTTGACTCCAGAACTCCAGCTTCTATATACCCTGCATGATGGAGGAGAGCCCAGTGAAGGATGTCTGTGAACCCCTCAACACAGAGCTCCAAGAAAAGCCCTAAAGTTCTCCTGTTTAAAGCTAGCCTCAGCTACCTGCAGAGAGATCTCACCTCAGAAACAGCAGGAGTTAGGACAGTGGTCAGGAGCGTGTACTGCTTCTGCAGAGAACCTGAGTTCAATTCCCAGCACCCACATGGCTCACAACTGCCTAGAACTCCAGTTCCAGGGGAATCCCACACCTCTGGCACCGGCACCTACGTGCACACAACCCCATACGCATATACATAATTAAAAATTATAAATCTTTTTAAAAGGAAACAAACCATGGCAATAACAGAGTCCTAAAGAGTGATGACTCAGACATTTAGTCTGGGCCAATGTGGCTCTGAGGACTTTCCCTGCAGCAGGCTCACCACCTTCACAAGCCAAAGCAGTAGAATCTACTGCCGTCTGCACTTCACAGAAGAAAAAAATAAAAGACTGCCCCGGGTCATATGACTAGAGAGCTATAAAACAGACCCTATGAAACCCACAACCCACCACTGAGGTATCTATCCCCAGCTCTGTAGAAATGAGAGGGAGCCCACCTTACGGAGGACGAGGTGGGAGATGGACGCATTGGCATCGATGATGATGGTAGAAACTTTGTCATCTCGGATCTCCTTGAGGAGCGGCGTGGGGTCTCGGCTGTCATCTAGCATCCTCACCGATAGTGTCTCCTTAGAGATGAGGAAGCCTCGCACCAGCTCTTCTAATCGTAGCAAGCCTGAAGGAGGGCCGGGCCCCATGTTAGAATCCTTCCTCCTGCCTGCCCAGACACAGACCCCACAGATGGTTTTCCCCTCTCCCAGCATGGGGCAGCTCAACCAAAGACTGAAGAGCATGCTAAGAAGATGGTGTGGCGGCCTCTGGAACAGCTGGGGTCCTTGGGGGCACTGGGCTTAGGGACTTAGGGCTTTGAGAGATTCCCCAAGTAAAATCCCCTCTAAGACATCTACCCACTCCTGACCATACACTGGAACGTCTGAGATAGCAGTTAACTGTCTATCCACTTCGCTGTCTCCTTCCAGTGATGGACCATCACCATGTGCCACTTGCTCAGGCCAGAACCTTGATGGCAGGCTGGGGTCTTCTCTCCCCACCAACCACTCACCCAGTCTCTATTTGAAAACACATCAGATCCTATCATGTCACACACCATGGCCACTGCCGTGGCATACGCCACTGCCATCCCTTGCCTCTTGCATCGGCCACGCTTGCTTGAGTCTGCTCCCTACACAGCAGCCAGAGTGATGGAGCAGATGTGGCCCTGCTCTGTGCCAATCGCTCCAAGTCTCCTGTCATTTAATGCTTCCGCTGGCTCCAGCCGCATGGGCCTCCTCTTTGTCTCTCAGTCAGCTTTCTGCCCCATAGCCTTAGCCTGGTCATTCCCTCTACTTGGGAGGCCATTTCTCCAGGTTCCTCCATAACTAACCCTAGCCTGCCCTAGCTCTTAGATGTCACCTTCTCTAAGAGGCTCATACCAGCTACTCCCCCAGTCTGATCCACAGGACCTCCTTCTTTCTCCAGAGGACTTAACTCTACCCACAAGACATGGGAGGTGTGCCTGGCTTCTGTCTTTAGAAAGGAGGTTTGTGTCTATCTCTCTCGTGGCTGCCCCCCCCAACACGAGAGTCTGACATTCATCAGGTACTCAATAAGAACTCTCAGAAAGAGAAATTCCTTGTAGAAGTTCCAAGACTCAGTGCGCTCCCCCAACTTCTATACTCACAACCAGACCACCACACTTGAACATCTCAAAGAATGCTACACCCGACAGGCTGCCGTCCGAGGGCTGGCATCACTCATGACCTGAGCACTCTGCCCTGTCCCGTCCAACTGCCATCATTTCACTTAACCCATGTCCCCTGCCTGCCTCCTGTTATTCTCAGTAACACAGGTATATCCCAGGCACTCTGTCACTTCCAACAGGTCTGACCGTGTCCCCTCATCCTGTGAGGCCGCTTAGAAACCTCTATGGCTGTCCTAGCTCATCACTTTGCTCTTTTACACTCTAACCTGCAGACCTCTTGAGGGCTAAACTTTGGAGCCTTCTACCTCCGTCCCACAAGGTTCTTGATCAGAATGTACTTGCTCAATGCTTCAAGTTTAGCTTAGAGGTAGCATTCTTAAGATATCGGCTCTGAGCTTCCCAGATGGTCAGAACCCTTTCCAAAGGCCACACACATCTCGGGGCAGCCCATATCTCCCTCTGGGTCTCAAGAGCTTAGTAGCCTGAGGCCTCCTCTAGACTAGAGTTGCATGCAGGGGAAATTATGAACAAAACGAGATAATAAATACATATGAAAATGTCAAATGAGACCTATTATTTTATACACTGACTAAAAATTAATAATATATTTTTGTTTTGTTCTGTTTTGTTTTGAAGACAGGGTTTCTCTGTATAGCCTTGACTGGCCTGGGACTCACTCTGTAGACTAGGCTGGCCTCGAATTTAGAGATGCACCTGTCTCTGTCTCCCAAGTACTGAGATTAAAGGTGTGCCAGTTATGTGCCAGTACTGTGCCCTGCCACCCCACAAGCCTGGTAAAAGCTAGGCAAAAAGGGGGTTCACCATCAATGAATCACACAGGTCTCTCTGGGACAAGATGGATTCCATGGAACCAGATGTCCCAAAGAGGAAAGACAGAGTGGGAACCAGTAGATGCCTGGTGGGACCAGAGAACTGTGTGGGATATTTGGGTTCTTGGGAAGGGGTGCCTAGAGAGAATGGAAACAGAACACCCAGGTCTCCCTCACACTCAGCCTTGGCGCAGATCAGGCTAGCCGAGGGGTAGTTAAAGGACTTGAGAATTCGGGAGACCGCCAGGCTGACGTCCTCATTACTGGGATACAGGCTGACAGAAGCGAATCGAAGGTACTGAAGGCGGGGCGTCTCCTCAGGACCCACCTTGATGTGGGGAATCTGGACGGAAAAGGAGGTGTTGCTTGCCAGGGATCCAAACGCCACCTCCACCCTCCACCCCCCTATGCTCCACCTCACCTCCTTCTCCCCACAGATATGGCTCACGGTGGAGGCAGAAGCTGGGCTGGAGGATGGTCCCAGGACAGACACGACCCCCTTGGGCAGGATCTGACACACTATGAGAGGAAGATATCAGAGTCAGGAAACCTCTGCTTCTGCTCCCTCTCCACCCACAGGAAACTGTCCTGGTCCAGGGGAGAACTCAGAGGCTCAGAGCTGTGGGATCTTCCTTCACCGGCCTGGATTCCAGAGGACCAGTCCCTGGCCTTCTCAGACAGAGGGAGGCAGAGAGACAAAGCCACAGAGAGACAGACCAAGCCAAGAGGAACATGGGAAAGCTTGTGGACACCATGTGACACGTTCATGTGCGTGCATGCTTGTGCATGGGAAAGCTTGTGGACACCATGTGATACATTCATGTGCGTGCATGCTTGTGCGTGTGTGTTGAGGCAATGCCTGTGTGTGTGTGTGTGTGTGTGTGTGTGTGTGTGTGTGTGTGTGTGTGTGTGTTGAGGCAAGGTCTCACTATACAGCCTAGGCTGTCCAGGATCTTATTGTGTAAATAAGACTGGTCTTGAACTCATATTTCTCCTGCCTGGGCCTCCCAATGCTGGGCCTACAGACCTGCACCACACAGAGCTCTGTGAGCCTCTTTCTGAACTGTAAACCAGGAGCTGGCTTCCTCTACCTTGCAAGTTCCTGAGTGACTTTATTACCGACAATGGCCCTCTTGGTGGGTGACGCTAGCATTTGAAGATGGCTATGGATGGGGGGGGGTGTATGTGACTGGGTTGGCATTCATGATGTAGGGCAGGGGTGCAGAGGGTGGAGAGGAGATGGATGGGGGAAAGAATCTGAGACAAATGAGAGGTAACACTAATGGCTCACAAGAGAGAGATGGAAAACAAGGCCCATTTTCAGGCATCTGGTCTGTGCAAATGGTGGGACCTTCAACATGGAGGACATAGAAGGAGTCTGGATCCCAACATGATGGCCTGTTTCCATGCTTTAAGGGAGCCATGACAAAAAGTCAGGGCGGGTTCAGAGAACAGTAGGGAGGCAGCCAGAGGTCATGTTAGAAGGCTTGCTTAGGGATGCTCAAGGCCATGGGGTAATGGAAAGAAGAGAGAGAGACAGAGAAAGGATGATCTGTAAATTAGATTGCACTGCTAGAATGATCACGAACTAATTTCAGCCATGGCTATATCTAGGAGCTCATGATTTCTCGGGATTCTGTCAGGAATGGCTGGATCCAGTTATTCTATAGATGTGCCAAGAATCTCTCTTTAACTGTGGGTTCCAATTTCCTTTTGACTTGGCTTCATTTTCAGGGACCCCTCAAACACACACTGACTCCAGCTGGCCAAGATGGCCTCAGCCCATACCCTGTTCCTTGGCTCAACCCTAAATGTATGCCTGTTCTACCATATGCCTCATCAGTCTCGGGCTTAGCTTCTCCCAGACTGTCTGTGTTGGACCAGTCAAAAAGGCCTGGACAGTCTACCTCATTCCTCCTCTGGGGGACTTGAAACACCCAAGCCCTAACAAAGCTTGTGTAAGACCTATGGGAAAGAAAACTTTTTATATGTTTATTTGTTGTGCTTGGAGCCAAAGCCATGTATATTGGATGCTAAGCTATGGTTGATCTCAGACTTACAATGTCTGTTGTTTGAATTGGGGCTTGGTTAGATTTTTCAGGCGGGATCTTTTATACAGGTCAGGCTGACCTAAAACTCATTCCGTAGCCAAGACTGGCTTAAAATTCACCACAACTCTCCTGCCTCAGCCTTCCGAGTGCTTCCACCATGCCAGGCTTAAGACATGTCTTAATACAGAAAGTTGTAAAGAGCTATGATGGTGGCCCAGCTGGGGCAAGTGCTCCCGTTAACTGGCCAGCCTGACAGACTACAGTCCCCAGGGAAGAAGGACCCGTGACTCAAAAACTGCTTCTTTCAGACTGATCTGGGGGGTGTTGGAGAGAACTAGGCCCACCGTGCATAGTGCTACCCCAGGGTAGGTAAGCAGTGGAAGCAAGCTGGTAAGCAGCATCTTCCACGGCCTCTGCTTCGTTCGGTACCTGCCTCCAGGTTCCCGCCTTGTGTTCCTGCCCTGGCTTCCTTCCATGATGGACTATACAACTGGCAACCTATAACAAACTTTTTTCTCCCCAAGCTATTTTTGGCCAGTGTTTTATCATAGCTACAAAAAGCAACATAGACTAGCACAGCACCTACTACCATGAGCATCAATGGAAACCTCTGCATCCTTCCCACGGGGCAAGCCAGCTCTGTAGAGCATGCTGGAGCATCATCCCACTCCGCCTCCTGCTCACCTGCTCCAGAACGCCTTTCCTGACCCTTCAGGGATTGTTAAAGCCCTAGGCCTCAGTGCCTGGGACTCACAACCCATCAGCATCCACTTCACTGAAGCGGAGACAAGGAAGGTGTCGGGAAGGGGGCAGGTGTGAGCAGATGAGTGTGGAGTTGAACTGAGGGGTGGAGTGACTGGCTGAGGCCCCGCCTGCCCTACCTCGCCCCACGCCCCCGTGGCCCCGCTCACTGGTGTCCGTGGTCTCGTACTGGCTGTCCCGCTGCAGCTCAAAGATGTCTACTTCCACTCGGGCTTTGGCTGGGACCTCGATGATTCCATTGATCTGTTCCCGGGCCAGGGCCAGGGCCAGACGTTCACCGCGGCCACACACGGTCTGGTCGTCCAGGATTGCAGCTGAGAGGAGACAGGAGTTGGGAGGAGCCAGAATCCTACCCCATCCCCCAAAAGGGTAGCTGTGGGGTCTTGGTTTTGTGGCCTCTGGATTGAAGGGAGGTATTGGTATGAAGGGTCTGGATTACTGGATCTGAGGCTGGGTAGCAGGTTATCTGGGTTCCTGAAGGAAAAGTTGAAACACTTTGGTGCTAATATGCCTGAGTTCCTGAGGAGGCAAGGTACTGGGGCCTCACCCATGCGTAGTGATGACAGCACCTGGCAGCTGGGGTTGGCGAAGGCAACTATCAGCAGCAGCAGAAGCTCAGCCGGCATCTTCCTCCCCTCCTCATGGGGACGCAGCTGCCGCGGCCCCCACTCGCCACCTGTAGGAAAAACCCCAGCCCCAAGGGAGATGGCTGATATGGGGGGCAGGGTCTCTTAGGAAAGCTGCTGGATGGGGTGGAGGGCATAGTCCTCCCAGACATCCTTGGGGAAGAACCAAACTCATAGTCCTGAGCTCGGGAAGATGGAAAGGTCAGAAGTCACTGATAAGACAGTCACTGCTAGAAATTTCAAGTAGGAGTGATTCTAGGGACCAGCCCCACCCCAACAGGAAACTGAGAAGTGCCACCATCACCCCAGTTCCGCCCCTGTCTCTGGGCAGGCAGCCGTTACTAGGCAACAGAAACTGGCTGAAGAGGATGCAGTGGTTGCTAGGCAACCGCATCCCAAGCCTCACTTGCCACCTTCCTGACGTCCCTGGTTCCCACAATCCCATGGGAGAGAGGCCTGGGTACCCAGGGTCTGATCAGTTAAAGTATCTGGGAATTAGGAAACTTGGTGAGAGGGAAAACGGGAGAAGGGGGGGGGGGGACTCCCCATAGCAAAGAGTACAGAAGAAAAAGAAAAGAGGAAATAGAAAAAAAGTATCCGCTGAGTGGCTGCAAAATGAAAGATGCACGGACTCAGGAAATGATAGGGACCGGGGACACAGGCGGACATGGACGAGGGGACGGGAAGATGACAAACCGCTAAACACGGAGAGAAACAGAGAAGGGGAGCTGAAGGAAGTGAGAAACAGAGAAAGAGAAGAGGCAGGAAAATGTGAGATACAGGACAGAGCCTGAGAAAACGAGAGCAGATCGGACAAGCAACTATCAGTGCATGGGTACTGGTGAGGAACGGAGGCTAACACAGGGGAGGTCCAAACTGACCCAGGCAACCAGTGACAGTCGGTCAGACAGGAAGAGAGGAAGAAGTGGCTGCTGAAACCCTGCCTCCACCCTGCTCTGGGGCTGGGGCATGGCACCTGTCTTCTCTCTGACCCAGCCTCAGGGGGTCCAGGTTTGCTCTGGGCACTCCAGATCTCTGAAAGTGTAACCACTGGACAGGATATGTTTTGCCAGGTGTACACACTGATTCCTGGACCTCATGCACCAAGGGAGGAGGGTTCTTGTAGAGGCCAGAGCATTGTCAAGTATGTCTAGTGTCTCCTGGCATCCCACCTGGACCAGTGGAAAGACTTCAGCTGGTGATAACCCAGAATGAGAAGTACTGCAAAAGAACAGAGTCTCAAGCCAAGGCTTGAAACTGGCCTTCATGGCCACAACAGTCCAGGCCAAGGAGAAAGGGTTATCAGCCCTATACTTGCCCCGACTTCCTGGGTGACCTTGAGAAAGTCCCCTCCCCCCCCCCCCAGCCTTTGGTAAGGAGAGCATGAGGGATAGGAAGGCATGCTCAAAACACTAGTGGCTGCAGACTGCAATTTAGAGCTAATGTGGAGGCTTGACCAGAACAGGGGAGCAAGGAATTCTGGGAGAGCTAGAAGGAGAGTTCTCAAGGGGAAGGGCAGGAGGGAGGGGGGGGTTCATCCTGGGACATCTGGAGCAAATTGGGCTGGGGATTATAGAAAAAAGACAGACAGGGCAGCAGGACAGGGACCCACAGGTGGCAGACACAGATGGGGACCAAAGGAGGAACAGAGGCGCTGTGCACAGTCAGGCGATGGGTCACAAACAAACACAGAGGTCCTGGAAGACATGCACAGAAAGATAGCCCCAGAGTGGTGGCTACAGCTAAGTGGGGGGAAAGGCAGACACTAACACATCCACGCCCGGATGTGATTCATGAGGCAGGGGGATCACTGAGAGAGTCTACTCTGATGCTGCATAGTGAATCCCTGGACATCTTGGGCTACAGAGTTAAATCCTGCCTCAGAAACAAACAAAGATATACCAGAGGAGCAGATGGGGAACACAAGAACGAGCAGGAAGCAGGCAGGCCCAGGACTCACAGACCCTAGACTCAGGTCAAGCAGATCCAAATAGAAACAGAGCCAGCCACAGAGACGAACTGGGGGGGGGGAGGCCCTACAGGTTGGACGAGAGACATCAGCAAGGGGAGATACACGCAAAGGACAGGAGGTAAACAGGAGAAGGGGCCAGAAGGTAAATAACAACAAGTATGAGTATGAGAACCTTGGGGAGAGCAGGGTGTGGTGTCACACACCTGCAAGACCAGCAATCAGTAGGCAGAACCCAGGATCAGGGGTTCAAAGCCAGCCTCAGCTACATAATGAGTTCAAGGCTAGCCTGGGCTATAGGAAAGCCTGCCTCCAAAAGCAGAACAAATAAACAGAAAGAGCCATAGGGAGCAAAGAAAGAAACAAGAGGCTAATGAGAAAGAGAGAGCAAGAGAGAGATATTGTCTGAGACAGACACACACACACACACACACACACACACACACACACACACACACACAGTGTAAGCATAGGACTAAGAAACTGAGATCAGGGGAGTGGAAGCCAGAATGAAAAGGCATGAGAGACAAGCACTCAGGAGAGGGCTGACCACACAACCCCGGGGGATGAACCGGGGGGGGGGGGGGGGAAGAAACTGAGGCAAAGTGAATGCCCTGGAAGGGCAGAGCAGCCCACACAGACACAGAAAACTCAATGATGCCTGCAGGAGTGCAGAGGATGCCAGAGCCCCTGTCCATGGGTAACAGGAGGATGTAAGCAGAAAGGCCAAGTGTTGTGGCCCCCGAGTGGAGACAGAGATGGGGAGGGTGAGTGGAAGAGGCAGGGCGGAAGCCGGGAATGGAGGAGAGCCGTGGATGGGGACAGCTACAGAGGGGTAAGGCTGGGACTCTGGGAGAGGGAAGTTGAAAAGTGAGAAACGAAGCCTGGAGGTGAAGAGGATCAGGCAAAAATGGAAAGACAGAGTGGGAAGAAGGCTAGATGGGAAACAGCATCTCCTACAGGGGCAGGGTTAGGAGAACAGAGAAGTTGGGCAGAGTCAGACAGGCCCGGGAGACAGGCGAAATAAATGCACACTTGAAAATGTGCATTTCCAGGAGGCAGGAGGTGCAATGGGGACCGGGCCTTCTAAAGAGGAGAAGGGGAGAGAGAAGATGAACCCACAAGCCAGTGTGGGTCTGCGACCTAAAGCTTGGAGAAGGGATAAGCCAAGAACCCCTGTGAAGTGAGATTCCACAGAGGCAGCCACAGGACCGGGGGAAGCCGGGACTGAGGGCGAGCAGGTGTGAGGTGTGTGCCCAGAAGTAAGGGTGAGAAAAGGTCGTGGAGAATGAGAGGTTTAGAGGGAGGGCACAAAGCAGCGGGGAGTAGATCCCTGCTCATCCATGGGGAGCAGGGACTGTGGGGGCTGGCCCTGCCAGCCGGCCAGGGAGCCTGGCCTTCCAGGACCCGGGACCCAGCCCAATCCCCGCCCTGCAGACACTTACGGATCCTGGTGGGACGGAGGGCTGGGCTCCCTCGAGGCCCGAGGAACCCAAGAGCAGGACGAGATGGATGCTCCGACTCTGGCTGCTGGTGAGGCTGGGGCCGGGGGAGAGGGCAGTCCACTGGGCCCCCTCCCCCGCCGCCGGCGGTGGCCCCCAACTAATCCAAAACGGTGTCTCCCCCAGCAGCGGGGAGGAAGGACAGGTGGAAAAATGCAAAGGGCGGGCCGGGAGGGGAGGAAAAGGGGAAAAGGAGAAAATGGAGGAGAGAAGGGAAGGAGCAGACCGAGGGGAAGGAGGGAGGAAGAGTAAGGTGCAAACGGAAGGGAGGGGGGCACAGGCAAAGCCGGGGGAGGGGGAAGCCGGCCCAGGAAAGGGCCCCCGCCCCCTCCCCTAGCCCGGGCGGCCTGGGGGGGGCACAGGGGGTGAGGACCGGTTGGAGAAAAGAAAGCCAGCCATCGGGATGAGTGGGGGAGGGAGGGGAGGGCCTGCTGGGGGGGAGGGGGCCGCCCCCTTCCCCCCCTCCCCCCAGAGCCTTGGCCCTGCCCTGGATGAGGCTAGGGGCCTGGAGATCTCAAGCCCTCAGTCCCCACGGGAAAAGCATGCTTGGGGGCAGTGATGGGGATGGCGAGGACCGGGCTAACTGGCAGCCCTGGAGAGATCAAGAAGCAAGCAGCGGGCAGACGAGGTGGGAGGAGGAGAGGGTGGAAGGGAGCAGGTGGAACGGGAAAGGCGGAGGAGGGTGGGGTGTCCCGGGGGTGGTTTGCTCTCGGTGGGAGGGCCCGGGCCACCGAGTCTGGTCCCCTGTGAGCTGCAGCAGCTGGCGGCTCCGTGTCCCCAGCCGGGCCTGCCTCCTTGCTGCCGGGCCGCCGCCGCTACTACCGATCCTTCTCCCCCTCCTAGGCCGCCGCCTGCCCGCCCGCCGGCGCTGGGTCCTGGAGCGCGGGGGGTGGTGGTGATGGAGGGAGGGAGGGAGGGAGGCAGGCAGGCAGGGAGGAGGGCAGGCTGGAGGAAGAGAGGGAGGCAGGCAGGGAGCAAGGAGGGAGGGGAGCAGGGGAGGGGGAGATCGTATTGGTCGGGGCTGGGGGACCGGGCAAGGAGAATGCTGATGAGAAGAGCGAGCTGCATTGGATGAAGGGCCCACCCCCGGGGCCACCCCCTCCAAGCACACCATGCCACCGCCCTGCCCAGGCAGTCCTGGGCACTGGAGCCCATGGAGATGAGAGAGAGGCATTGGTGGAGAGAGGATGGAGAAAAATGCAGAGAGACAGACAGCCATCAAGACCCCAGAGGGGTGGGCCAAGGTCCCCAAACTCCACAAGACCAAGGACAGGGAAAAAAAACCCAGGCGTAGAAAAGCAAGCCACATGAAGACATGAGCGCAGCTTAGGGATACAGAGCTGGCTGAAGGTGGGGAGAGGTCAGAGACAGAAAGACTCCTCTGGGATAGGGAGCCATCCACAGAAGGGGCAACCAGGATGCATACTCAGAGCCCAGAGATCGAGCAAGGAGAGGTCACCAAATCAAGGGACAGGAGAGTCACAGACAATCATGTGGCTCATAGACACAAGAAGCCCACTGAGGCAGGCATGGCTAGCTGGCAGAAATGTGAAGCCTCTGGAAGGCTGAGGATGTTGAGAGGAGCAGGAGGAGGAGGGTGAGAATTCTCCATTATGCACAGAGAACTCCTGGGGACCCGTGGAGATGAGTGGGAAGAGAGAAGAGACCTTCTTTTCCTAGTCACCTGCGCAGTGAGGCAGTGGGAAGAGGATGGTAAAATGGCAGCAAAGTAGAGGGCAGAGGGATGGAATACAGAATCGACACAGATCTTCAAGTGGGGGTGGGTGGTGCATGGCTGGGTGTGTGTGTGTGGGGGGGTGAAGTTTGGGGGGAAGGAACATGACAGTTGGTGCTGAAGCCTGAGCCCGTGACTCACCACCACCCCCATGCTCGTGATGGGGAGGAGACACTGACACTCTCACGTGCAGCCCCCAGCACATGTGACCACATGCCTCGCACACACAGTTGGCACGTGGCAACTCAGACTATAGCAGACCTGGCATGGTGAGCACTGATTATGTGGGACATGCCCAGCAAACATGTGATACATCCATCTGACCCTGAAGGACCACCAATCTTTGTATATTCCTCTTAGAGTTAACACACACAGTCTCCTTCACTATGGTCAGTAGTACTTCACACCCCCTTCTAGGTCTTTCTGATCCAGGTAACTCACCATCCACCCTCTCTCTACAGATACAATCTGTCCCAAAAGTCCCAGCCCAGAATGTCTGACCAGACCTCAGCTTCCTCTGCAGGCACAGAACCTCCTCTAAATCAGGTTTACAGAGAGGAGCCTGAAAAGCTAAGCTGGAACCTCAGGAGGAAAAGGGAGGTCTTCTCAGCAAGAACAGAACACGACCCAAGAATCCAGAACCTGGTAAAGGTAGGGCCTGGTTTGCTCTTTGCCTCCTGTACAAGTGACTTCACACCAGGGGCAAACCCAAACTATTATTAGAGCTGCTAGGTCCCCAGCTTAGAGCTCACTAATTCCCACTGCTTTCATTCACCTTTACCCTTTATTTTTAAAATCTGCAGCCCTGGTGTCCCTCCCTCCACAGCATCCCTTTGCTCTGAAGCCAACCATTTACCCTATGACCACAAAAGATCCACTCACCAGGGAGTTGAGTATAGACCTAGGGGTCAATGATGGCTTTCTTCCCTCCCTATGGGAACTTGGACACAGGATTTCTCTGCGCCCCAGTTTCTTAGCACCTCACAGGGTTGATCAGAGAATTAAATCATGCTTGAAAAGCACTAGGCAGATAGATTCCCAACTGTCACCCAACACACTCAGATGTCAGCTATATTAGGCACTTTGAGAGCCTAATAAACATAAAATAGTAAACACAATTTCTTCAGCCAGGCATGTAGTGTACACACCTTTAATTTCAGCAGGCAGAAACAGGTGGATCTCTTGAGGCCAATCTGGTCTAGGGAAGCCAGAGTTACATAAAGATCCTATCTCAAAAAATAATACTGTCTATATAGTAGTGTTTATTAGTGCTTCATAGCCCTGTGACAAAGATTGCCATCCCTTATCCCAAGAGAAAAACTCTAACACAGTGATGTTGTCCTGCCCAGAGTTCAGGCCAAGCAGCCCAGTTTGAACACATCAGCTGGGCGGGCAGTAGGGAATCTAAGAAGTTAGGACACCCAGTTAAACCCCACTAGAGCACACAAAGGTGGAAACTAAAGGCAGACCTGTATCTGGTTCTGTCTTCAACCGACTAGTAGTTTTTTGGCTTCATATGGGGAAATGACCCAAACCCTAAGACTCAGTTTTCTCATGTGAGAAATGAGGGACAGTTATTCAGTGGACCTCTGATGGCTTCCCTGACCTTGGATTCAAGACGGATCTTCTAGAAAACTTTGATGTCCAAATTTGGAATCCAAATATAGACACTGAACATCTTCTTCAGTCACTCTCCACCATATTTTTTCGAAGGCTGGCGAAATCATAGTCCAATAACCCGAGGGCCGGTGGCAGAGAAAAAAAAAAACACCACTCGGTGTGAATGGAGGAGGGGATCAAGCAGCAGCAGTCAGATTGAGAAAGGAGAAAGTCAAGGCTTAAAGACTTTATTTTTATTTATTAAGGGGATGACGAAAGAGGAAAAATAAGAAAAAGTGGGATGGAGCGCAAGTCTAGGAGAAGAAGAGAACTTAAAGAGTTTTAAAACCATCTTGAAATACAAGAATTTCAGTGTAGTCCCAAGGTAAAAAACTGAACGTCACACTTAGGAGCAAGTTGCTTTACGAGCTGAACCATCTCACTGGCTCTCTACTTTTTGAATACTGGGTTTCTGGCTCATTTGCTCTTTTTGGATTTTGGAGACAAGGTTTCTCTGTATAGCTCTGGCTGTCCTGGAACTCACTCTGTAGACTAGGCTGACTTCAAACTTAAAACGGCCTGCGGCCTTCTGGGATTAAAAGTGTGTCACCACAACCAGCAAAAAGACCTCTTACGTGTAACCCCGGCTAGCCTGAAATTCAATTCCTTCCCATGCCTAGGGATCCTGAACTGTGTGGAAGGGCAGTCACCCTGAAATAGGAATGATGCACACATTTAATTCCCAAAACACTAGTGGCCGAGTCCAGCCTGGTCTACTTCGTCCCAAAAAAACCCAAGGGGCTGGAGAGACAGCTCCGGGGATTAAGAGCACTGGCTGCTCTTCCAAAGGACCAGGGTTCAATTCCCAGCACCCACATGGCAGCTCACGGATGCCAACTCAGGAGACCTGGCATTCTCAAACACACATGCAGGCAAAACCCCAGTGTACATAAATGCATTTTAAAAAACAGAACGGGGGCTGGAGAGATGGCTCAGAGGTTAAGAGCACTGACTGTTCTTCCAGAGGACCTGAGTTCAATTCCCAGCATCCACATGGTGGCTCACAACCATCTATAATGACATCTGGTGCCCTCTTCTCTATATAGTGCATACATAATAAATAAATTTAAAAAAAAAACACAACGGGATCCACTTCCTTCATCTGCATCTCCACCCCACAACCTGTTTCCTTCCAAACTTTTCCTTTTCCTCTCTCCTTCCATTTCCCACTTCCTGTCGCGTAGTTCTGGTTTTCCCATCCCACCTCGCCCTCCCCTTAATAAAGCCTGCAAGCCTCGGCTTCTCCCCTTCGCTCCCCAGCACTGCTGCTGCCTGGTCCCCGCGCCCATTCACGCCGGGTGGTGCTTCTTCCTCTGCCACCGGCCCTCGGGGATCTTGGGCTGCAGCTCGCCGGCCTCCGGAGCTCCCGATGCTGCACTAGCCCACACTGTGCCCAAAACGCCGCCAAGATGGCGTCTGCCGCTTCGCCCCGCCTCCCGACGTCATCACGCAGCTCCCGGCTCAGCGTGCCCTTTCGCCCATCAAAGGCGGAGTCCAGGAAGACAGGGGAGGGGAGGAGGGCTAAAGGGGCGGGGACTATCCACCTGGGGGCCGACCGGTGAGAGAATATTGCTAGAGGATTGGCTAGATGCCGTCTGATCCCGCCCCTCCGCACTATTGGCTGAGCTCTCAAAACCGTGAGCACCTATTGGTCTAACGGTAGGGCCAGGCGGGCGGTGATTGGGTACGTCGTGCAGTCAGCGCGGTGGCCCAAGGTGGGAGGGGCGTTGTTGGGAGGGGGGCCTCCTGGACGAGAGCGAGAGTGCGGAGCAGGCGAGACGACGGGCGCTAGAGAGGACGCGGAGCTAGAGTGGCTGTGCGCACCGAGGGAGCTGCGTTCCGCCGCCGGGCCCGCGGCCGGCTAGACGGCCGAGGCGGGTGAGTCCCCGCGCCAGCGCCGAGCCCCGGCCCCCACCCCGCCGCTTGCTCGCTCGCGTCATTCGGCCTGCACGCTCAAGGCCTCAAGGAGCGCGCCCCGGGTGCGGAGGGCGGAGCGGCCGTTGACCGCCGGGCGCGCGAGCCGGGCGGGGGCCGGGCCGGGCTGGGCCGAGGCTGCGGGTGGGGTGGAGGGATTGGAGTTGGGTGCTAAGCTGAGTGAGGAGGGTCCGGACTCGGGCTGCGGGCAGGGGCCGACCTTGGCGGGAAGGGGAGGTCCCGGAGCTGCCGGGGGCGGAGGGCTCTTGGTGCTGGGTGTGCTGGGATCAAGGGTGGGTGCGCTGGGATGGGGTCCTGGATCCAAAGAGGATTAGAGGGCTCTTGGGTGCTGGGTGTGCTGGGATCAAGGGTGGGTGATCTGGGATGGTCTTGGATCCAAAGAGAAGGATTAGAGGGCTCTTGGGTGCTGGGTGTGCTGGGATCAAGGGTGGGTGATCTGGGATGGTCCTGGATCCAAAGAGAACGATTAGAGGGCTCTTGGGTGCTGGGGGTGCTGGGATCAAGGGTGGGTGTGCTGGGATGGGGTCCTGGTCCTGGATCCAAAGAGAACGATTAGAGGGCTCTTGGGTGCTGGGGGTGCTGGGATGGGGTCCTGGATCCAAAGAGAACGATTAGATGGCTCTTGGGTGCTGGGGTGGGGAGGTGGCCTGATAAAGGAGGTAATTAATGCGAGGAGGAAAATCGATTTCTGCCCGGAAAGAACTAAGGCAGAGAGAGAAGGGGTTTGAGGTATCTTTAGAACTAAGGGAGCGATCCAGGTGGAAGATCGATAAACTGATGAGATTATTGGGGTTTGGGACACCCTCGGAAAGGGTTGACAGCGATCTTTATGTTCCCATGGGGAGCCATTGGTTGAGCTGGGGGAGGAGGGATTGTTTTGTTTTAGGTACAGGTAAGTAGGCCGGAGTGAAGATTCAGACAATCCTGGGTGTAGTTGCTGGGAGAGAGGGGTGTGTGCTACAGAGAGGTGGAATTTGGGTGTTGAGAATGAGATGTAACATAGTGAACTTTGGGGTTCTGAGGATCCCCATAGTCCCATACTGGTGAGAACTATGAAGAATAGAGGCTCTTATTGCTGTTTTGGGGTGCTGATGGAGCTTGTATAGGATAGACTGGATATCCCTGGACAAGATTGGGGGGGGGTTTCTTACAGAAAGGAGACATTTATATGAAATGGAGATCTAAAAGTTGCTGGAGTGGGTTAGAATGGACTTGGGTCTTTTCTCAAAATAAGAAAGGTTTAGATTGGTACATTTAAGGAGACTTCTGGGGTGAGTTAAAGTTGTAAGATTGGCCTGGACTTTTATGCCAAAAAGAGTGGTGTTGGTTGGTATGGGGGGGCCGCATATAGGCATTCCCAGATGAGTTATGGTAGCTTTAGGAAAAACGGAATTATGTCACCGTGAAAGGAGAGGGAATTATCACGGTACACTTGGTCTTGAGAGAGGAGTTGATTGTTTGAGTACTCTGGAGTCATGTGAGAAGAATAGGGATAATCTAGGTGTAAAGGATTGGACTATTGTGGAGTTTCTTTTAGGGAAAGGTTGATTAATGATCTCACACACTCACACCCGAGACAGTGTCTCTGTGTAGCCCTGGGATTAGCTCTGTGGATCAGGCTGGCCTCAAACTTAGAGATCCACCTGTCTCTGCCTCCTGAGCACTGGGATTAAAAGTGTGGGCCACCACTGCCCCAGCTGAGAAGGTTTTGGTTTGCTTGGTTTTATTTTAAGAGGCTTTGAGTATCAGGAAGTGGTTAAGGTGGGAAAGTATGGAGGTGGATTAAGCCAGTGAGAGAAAATTGGAGATTGGGTGACTTGGTGGCATGAGGAATCTGGGCACTGTTGGTTAGCAGAGGTTGGGTGTCAAGGGTAGGGCTCAGACCACCAGTGCCTAAAATAGAGGAAGGGGTGTCGGTCTGTATTCCAGTTTGAGTTGTCTGAGTGTGAGGTTTGTGAACCTAGGGAAAGAACAGAATCCATGTAGGGGTGCGGCTGGGAAACAGGCCAGGGAATGTGCGAGGGCAAGAGTTCTATGCTGTGCAGTGGTGAGGAGTGAGCGGGAGGTCTGTGTCACAGGGACACCCGGTTCCTGTTTGCTGGACAGGGCCTTGGGAACCTGTTTTGAGGCATGGAGATGGAGACCCCATTGGAGGGTTCCTGGTCTAGTGGGTGCATTTGATGCAAGTTGATTGAGAGGGGAAGTGTAGGGAAGAGACCACTGGAGAGTTGGTGTTGGCTGCTTGTATATTCAGGGAAGGAAGGGCTATTTGAGGGAGGGTGTTGGATTGGAAAAATCTAATCAAGAAGTCAGGAGGAAATCTATCTGAGGTGTAGAGGTAATAAAGGAAGAGAGGATTGACTTGACTCCACTCTCCCTTCTCAGCCCAGGGCCTTGTTGCTGCCATGACTGAGGAGAGCGAGGAGACATTCCTGTATATTGAGCACCGCTATGTCTGCTCCGAGTGCAACCAGCTCTATGGATCCTTGGAGGAGGTGCTGGTGCACCAGAACTCCCACGTGCCCCAGCAGCACTTTGAGCTGGTGGGCGTGGCCGAGCCTGGAGTCACAGTGGCCACAGAGGCAGCTTCAGGCACAGGCCTGTACCAGACCCTCATACAGGAGAGCCAGTACCAGTGTCTTGAGTGTGGACAACTGCTGCTGTCCCCCAGCCAGCTCCTGGAGCATCAGGAGCTACACCTGAAGATGATGGCACCCCAGGAGGCAGTGCCAGCCGAGCCACCGCCCAAGGTGCCTCCCTTAAGCTCCAGCACCATCCACTATGAGTGTGTGGACTGTAAGGCTCTGTTCGCCAGCCAGGAGCTGTGGCTGAACCATCGGCAGATGCATCTCAGGGCCACACCCACCAAGGCTCCTGCCCCAGTTGTCCTGGGCTCCCCTGTGGGCCAGGCCCGAGTGGCCGTGGAACATTCATACCGAAAAGCAGAAGAAGGCGGGCAAGGGGCGGCCGTGCCCTCCGCGGCCGCTGCCACCACCGAGGTGGTGACGGAGGTGGAGCTGCTCCTCTACAAGTGCTCCGAGTGCTCCGAGCTCTTCCAGCTGCCCGCTGACTTCCTGGAGCACCAGGCCACCCACTTCCCTGCTGTCCCGGACGCCGAGGAGCCTGCTGCAAAGCCGGACACCCTGAGCCCCTCACCCACCGAGGTGCCCGCGTCTCTCCCTGAGCCCCTGCCGGCCTCTGACCACAGTTACGAGCTGCGCAATGGCAATGGGGAGGCCGCCGTTGGCCGCGATCGCCGGGGCCGGAAGCCCCGGAGGAACAGCAGTGGGGAGTCCGGAGGGTCGGCCAGCCAGGAACTCTTCTGCTCAGCCTGTGACCAGCTCTTTCTCTCTCCCCACCAACTGCAGCAGCACTTTCGGAGTCACCGGGAGGGTGTCTTCAAGTGTCCTCTGTGCAGCCGGGTCTTCCCCAGCCCCTCCAGCCTGGATCAGCACCTTGGCGACCATAGCAGCGAATCTCATTTCCTCTGTGTAGACTGTGGCCTGGCCTTCGGCACAGAAGCCCTCCTCTTAGCCCACCGGCGAGCTCATACTCCAAACCCTCTGCATTCATGTCCCTGCGGGAAGACCTTTGTCAACCTTACCAAATTCCTTTATCACCGGCGTACCCACGGGGCAGGAGGTGTCCCTTTGCCCACCGCACCAGTTCTGCCTGAAGAGCCTACCGTTAGCCTTCCTGAGCCGGCCCCTGCAGAGACTGGAGAGCCAGAGGTCCCAGAGCCCCCGGTGTCCGAGGAGAGTCCGGCCGAGCCTGCAGCTCCGGGCACCTACCGCTGCCTCCTGTGTAGCCGGGAGTTTGTCAAGGCGTTGCAGCTGACCCGCCACCAGCGATTTGTGCACCGGCTGGAACGACGCCATAAATGCAGCATTTGTGGCAAGATGTTCAAGAAGAAATCCCACGTGCGGAACCATCTGCGCACACACACCGGGGAACGGCCTTTCCCATGCCCTGACTGCTCCAAGCCCTTCAACTCCCCCGCCAACCTGGCCCGCCACCGGCTCACACATACCGGGGAGCGACCCTACCGGTGCGGGGACTGTGGCAAGGCTTTCACCCAGAGCTCCACTCTGAGACAGCATCGCCTGGTGCACGCCCAACATTTCCCCTACCGCTGCCAGGAGTGTGGACTGCGTTTCCACCGCCCTTACCGCCTGCTCATGCACCGCTACCACCACACAGGCGAGTACCCCTACAAGTGTCGGGAGTGCCCCCGCTCCTTCCTGCTGCGCCGCCTGCTAGAGGTGCACCAGCTTGTGGTCCATGCTGGGCGCCAGCCCCACCACTGCCCATCCTGTGGGGCTGCCTTCCCCTCCTCCCTGCGCCTTTATGAGCATCGCTGTGCAGCTGCTGCTGCCCAGGCCCCACGGCGCTTTGAGTGTGGGACCTGTGGTAAGAAGGTGGGTTCTGCTGCTCGCCTGCAGGCCCACGAAGCCGCCCATGCTGCTGCTGGTCCTGGAGAAGTCTTGGCTAAGGAGCCCCCGGCCCCCAGGGCCTCGAGGGCCACGCGCACCCCAGTCGCCCCCTCTCCCACGGCCCTGGGTGGTACACCCTCTGCTGCTCCCGCAGCAGCCCCTGCCCGCCGGCGGGGCCTGGAGTGCAGTGAGTGCAAGAAGGTGTTCAGCACAGAGACATCGCTGCAGGTGCACCGGCGGATCCACACAGGGGAGCGGCCATACCCATGTCCGGACTGTGGCAAGGCCTTCCGCCAGAGCACCCATCTCAAAGACCATCGGCGCTTACACAC
Source organism: Sigmodon hispidus (assembly GCA_004025045.1). Taxonomy (NCBI): domain Eukaryota; kingdom Metazoa; phylum Chordata; class Mammalia; order Rodentia; family Cricetidae; genus Sigmodon; species Sigmodon hispidus. The sequence continues at coordinate 4,659 of PVIH01021180.1, read as the reverse complement.
GGGCGAGCGACCCTTCGCCTGTGAAGTGTGCGGCAAGGCCTTTGCCATCTCCATGCGCCTGGCAGAGCATCGCCGCATTCACACTGGGGAGCGGCCCTACTCCTGCCCTGACTGCGGTAAGAGCTACCGCTCCTTCTCCAACCTCTGGAAGCACCGCAAGACTCACCAGCAGCAGCATCAGGCAGCCGTGCGGCAGCAGCTGGCAGAGGCCGAGGCTGCTGTGGGCCTGGCTGTGATGGAGACTACCGTGGAGGCTCTGCCCCTCGTGGAGGCCATTGAGATCTACCCTTTAGCAGAGGCTGAAGGGGTCCAGATCAGTGGCTGACTGGCCCCGTTTGCCTCTTCAGCATCACCAAGCCCTGATGCTGAAGGCCTCCAACAGTCCCTTAAAACCTCTGTACATATTGTACCCCTCTCTCCTCTTCACCACTATATAAGTTCTGTAACTAAATTTATTTTCTTTTCTGAGGGGTTGTTGTGGGGTCCTTGATACATGAAGGACCCTGCCCCTCTCCCCGCCTTCCACCTGTTTGGTGGTCTCAAAAGAAAGCAGTCAATAAAGACTGAGTTGGACGTGTGCCTTTGTCTGGCCTGGGAACGTAGGGTGGACTTGGGGGTCATGAGGCCAGGCACTAACTGACTTCTCTGGCTGCATCTCCCTGGCACCCCAGATAGAGCTTGGCGGGTAGTAAGAGTTGGTGCCCTTTGAAGAGAAGGCAGCCAGAGACCATAGCATGGTTCTTTGAAACAGACCTCTTGTGTCAGTGAAGGTGACGTGTCTTGCCACTAGGGGTCCCCACAGCCTGAGGAACTTGAAGCAGTTTGATTTGAGGAGTGGCTATTGGAGCATTGAGAAATTGAACTTCTCAGCCCTGGCCCTCCGTTTACTGCTGGTGTGGCTCACATCCTACAAAGCCATGTGGATGTCTCAGACCAGATCCTGGAGGGCAGGCAGACTTGGATCAGGTGTCCTGGATAACACAGATGGAAGTTCTGAGTAATGGGGTCTGGAGTAGAAAGCACCTTGGGTCCCCACGCCAAGCCACAGCTCAGCCAACAGGTATTTATTGTGGGAAGAAAGTGATGGAATGCCTGGTCAGTGTTCGGTTGTCTAGTATATCTAGTACACCCACACACACACCAAGAACTGAGACCAGGTTTTGCTGGCTGCCCATCATTGGGCTCACTCTATATCCAAGGCAGGCTCTAAGCTTGGCTGTCACTGCACTTCAGCCTCCTGAGTAGCTGAGATTACAAGCCTATGCCTTTGGGTTATTTTGCCCTCAGCCTTGTAGAAAACATCTTTTATACAGGAGGCCTCTGGAGTGACTTGCCCAGTGTCAGTTTAGCCAAGGCAGAGTTTGAATTTAAATCTGGTTTCATTTGCTTTAAGCATCCCTATACTGTTGTGTCTGTCCCATGGCCTTTGCAAGCAGGAAAATAGAAGTAATTGGTTGAGGGAGTGTATTTGGCTCTCAACTTCCTCCTGCTCCAATATTATTCCAGTTCCTTCTACTAGAAAGAATTCCTTTACTTAGAGGGACACCGCTTGAGAGCTGGGGAGGGGTTGAGGCCTTAGACCTGCCCATTGAGCGTATTTATTGCTCTGTGGCTTGACTTGTTACTCAGAGGAAAAGAGGGAAGAGATGATGCTACATGGGACCTGGACCTACCCTCCTGCCTTTTATTTTGACACCATTGTCCTATTTATAATAATTTAGAATAAATACCTGTTCCAACCTGGCAAGAGGGCCCAGCAGGTAAAACTCACTTGTCAAACAGACTTTATGGCGACCTTCCTTTGATTCCCTAGAACTCAGAGTGGAACCAACTCCCAGAAGTTGTCTTTTGACCTTTACCTGTGCACTATGGCCCACATGTACCTTCAGCCACACAGATAAATGTTAAAGGAAAAGCAGCTATTGGATATCCCTAACAGTTACTTACGAAGAATGACTTCCCACAGTGCACTTGATCTTCCTCTAGGGTTTCTCAATTATGGATACCATCTCAGTAGCTGCCTGCCCTGCAGGAAAGACCTAAGCCACTAACCCCAAGTACCAGTTTCTACTCCCCAGGAACAAAGGCAAACCTCCCCTCTGAGCAGCTGTCTTGTACAAACAGTAAGATCCTTTATCCTTGTGAGACCAGATAAGCAACCAAAAGGATGGGATAGAGGAAAAACAGGATGCTGGTTGACCACAGTATAAGATGTTTTCAGCAGAGATTAACCCTTGACAGTGGAATAACTATCCCTCATCCAAGCCCTCCTCCCCCAAAATAAAAGCTAGGCTTGATGGTACACACCTTTAATCCCAGCACTCAGGAGGTGGAGGCTGCTGGATCTCTGATTTTGAGGCTAGCCTGATCTACAGAGCCAAGTTTTAGGACAGCCAGGGCTACACAGAAACTCAGTCTTGAAAGACTGGGTAGGTCTGACTAGGTGTTTCAGAGGACCAGTGTTGGATGGCTATTGCAGCCCCAAGAGATGAGATGCTCCTTCTTGCATATGGGTACTCTTACACATGTCTACACGGTGCACTAGTGTGCCTAAAAAAACTAAGTTGACCAACCCTCTGAACTTTGATGACCTTTGAGCCTTAGTCCTAAAGAAAGATAATGCCTATTTAGCAGACAGATGTTCCCAAATGCAGTGGATGTTAGATGCACCTCCCCAAGATGTGCACTCAACCAGCATATCCAAGGTTAAAAAAAGAAAACCAGGAATCTACACTGAGCAAGTAATTCTTTTTTTTTTTTAAGATTTATTTATTATGCATACTGTATACAGAAGAGGGTACTAGATGTCATTATAGATGGTTGTGAGCCACCATGTGGTTGCTGGGAATTTAGGACCTCTGGAAGAAGAGTCAGTGCTCTTAACCTCTGAGCCATCTCTCCAGCCCCTGAGCAAGTAATTCTAAAGTGACTTGAGGCCCTTCTGAAAAAGACTTTCCTAGCCTAATTCCCTTTGTGAGAAAGGCTTGTGTGTGGTCAGGTTCCCAGGATTGCCAGCCTATGCCTGCTTTATTTAGAAGTTGCAGAAGTAAACTAGCCAAGGGAACAGACACTGCCTAACTAGCGGCTTATACTTGACAAGAGAAGGCTAAGTAGGCGGGGCATGTGCTGTGAAGGCTTCAGGACCAGAGTGCTCTCAAGTGTGTGTGTCACGAGATGGTCTATGGTTCTGGCTGCAACCCCTTGAAGGCTGTTGAAAATCATCCTCAGCCAACTATTACTGACTTAGGAGAGAAAAGTGGGTTTTGGTTTGTTTTTATGGAGCAGGAACCCAGGGCCTTGCTCATTTCTCCCATCCTGAGCCTTTCCTATTGGATTGCCTGGATCCCAGCTAGACAAGCTGTATAGACAGGGTTAAGACCAGCTCTGACCTGTGACGTTGCTTCTGCAAACGCCTAGTTCAGGATGGCAGGATAGTTTGGCTAAGTGTCTCAGAGGAGGCAATCAGACTTGAAAGTCAGCGTGCCTTGCACTGGCCATGTAACTGAAAGTAGCCCTGGTACTGTAGGCAGTGAACTGTCTGTGTGGGCTGTCCAAATGCTGGGATTCCAGGCAGGGCCATGCCACCACTCCTGATCCAGTATTGAAGAGAGCTGCCCTCCCGGCTCCTGGCATCCTGATCTGACCTACTCTTCCCAGGACACAGGAGACCAAGGGACACCAGACATCATTTCTCTCTGTACAGTTTTTAAATTTTTATTTTTTGATGTTCGTTGTTCAGTTGAATAACAAGTTACAAAAATGGGGTCTTAAAAGAAGCACATTGTACAATGAACAAGCAGATTGAAGTTAAAAACACTGAACCGCTAACCCGCTACCACAAGTAGAGACAGGGGAGGGAGGTGTCTGGGGGGAGGAGAGGGGAGGGGAGGGGAGGGGCTGCCAACAGGGGTCAGATAACCAAAGGAGGAGGGAGCTACCTTCCAGGCCCACTACTTACCACGGCTCCCACTGCTGTCTCCTGCTCCTGGATGAGCAGGCCAGGGACAGCCTCACCAAAAAGGCTGGAGCCAGTCAGATCTTTACAAGGTAGAGCGGTCACAGTGCCCTCCTAGTGCTTTGGCCATGGCCGGCAGTCACAGAGGGGTCAGAAGGAAATGATGCAAAGACCAGGCCTCCACCTCAGCCCCAAAGATGCCTGCCCTCTTGCCCGCCACCCCCCTCCCCCAGCTTTGATCCAAAAACCCTCTGTTCAGTCAGCCTGCAATTACATAAATAAATAAATATTGAGCCCCTGGGCTTGGAGGACAGGTCGGGGGGAGGGCAGAGGAATGGGGGTCACAGACAGAGTTAGAAGTCTCCATCCCAGCAACACTTCTCAATTATTTTTTTCCTTTGCTCCTTTTGCTTGTTTAGGAAGGAGCCAACACCAAAGACAAATACTTAAAAATATACATTTTTTTTTTTTTTCCGCCTTTCTGATCATCGTCTTGCTTTGGAGACTGTTGAGGTCAAAGTTTAAACCACACAAAAGAACCACGGCTTGAAGTTTTTGTGGGTTTTTGTTTGTTTTCTTTTTTTTATTGTTTTTTGTTTTTTTAGTTTTTTTAGTTTTTATTTTGATTTTTTTTTTTCACTTTTTTTTTCTTCCCCAACGTATAAAAAGGTAGCGGAGTTGTCTGTGGTTTTTTTTTTTTTTTT